>CM034463.1:2029728-2137122 GCA_019925255.1 Litchi chinensis
ACACGATTTCAAAGTCAAAACCCACGTTGTTGAATAGGTTTCCTCTTTATTAGCTCTTAGACTAGAAGTTTTTTTTTTCTTCTTGTTTTATTTTTGTAAAGCCGACCCATGTTGTGGTCAATGTTATTAATATTGATAACAGAATTGATATTAATTTGGTTTTCATTTCATTTCATTTTCTTGAACTAACCATGTGCTTTAGGTATTTTGAGGTAAAAACTCATATTGCATGGTATTAAATTACACTAAAAAGAGCAATCATATTGTTAGGGCTTAGCTACCTGTTGGCGCACGTTGGTTTTCTTCACGGGTTGATCAGATGGCATCAATCCGAAATGGATGTGTGGGAAATGGGCCCACTGCAGAAACAAAATAAATAAATAAATATATGTATGTATGGTGATGTTATTACATGGTAATATATTTTTGTTTATATGTGGGTTCATATATATATATATATATATATATGTATTGGTTAAGGAAAATGAAACCCTAGAAAAAATTTTCTTGGATCTCACATTTTTGGCAGCGGCACTGAATGCCTCTCTGTGACTTATATCAGGATTTCCAGCTTTGATACGTTGGATCTCCTCCCTGCAAATCGGTATAGATGCCAAAGTCATGTACATGCATTATAATATAGACAACCTTTTTATGTGTATTATACAAGAGAAAATTAAAGATGATTGAGGGGGGGCTCTTTACTTGATGAAGCGGTTGTAGGCTGATGGGACTCTCTGTCTCTTCTCCGGGGCTGGACATATTGGAGCAGTAAGACAAAATAACACAGACAGACAAAAAGACATAACACATTAAAATCACTTCGCTGACTTTTTCGTTACATTTCTGCTTTCAGTTTCTTTTTTTTTTTTCTCTTTCTCCATCATCACCTCATGATGGTATCTCCTGTAACAATCTATTATGGATTCTGTATCTATATTTCCGGGGCCCTCTTCTCTTTCACTGCCTCAAAATTATTAAACATGAGCTATAACTAAAGATCTAAAACGTCACATTGAAGTGAAAAAAAATCTAGTCGATCGAGTTTATATGCATTTATCCAAAACAAACATAAAATGTGTACATGGAGTTCAAATTTTAACTTTTTGAATTAAAAAAATAAATAAATGATGCAACTAATTTGCTATGGTTATAGATCTGAAGTTGGTTTTCTATATACTATTCAAATATAATTAGAACCTGAACAATATGGAGAAGAAAGCTAGGCAAGAAATTAATGCACTATAGAGTCTTTTTACTAGCGGAAGAACCACAAACACTGTTGAGAAGCAAAGTCTAGGAGTCATAAACCTAACTTGTTCAAACTTCTTGTCTCTTTTTTGGGGAAAAATCCTACTGTATATTCGAAAGACTAAAATGCTAGAGCTTTGGAAAAATTTCAAATCTCTAGAAGAAAAATGAATTAAAAATAAAATAAAATAGGTTTAGCATGAAAAGTAAGAGAGACCTAAAAAGGCCATATGAGATATATATGCAGTACTTCGTACCAGTCACAGGCCATTGAAAACAATAATTTATACGATAAAAAATAAATGCGAGGAATCTCACGTCTGTTAGCAGGAGGAGGCTTGGGGATTTCCTGATCAACTACTCGAACAGGCATCACTGGTTCTGTTGGATTTGACTGATTGATCATCAGCATATTTGCAGGCGAGTTTCGGATCTCCTCCTGTATATTACAATCAAGAACATGACATGACATGAGATTCAAATTGCAGTTACAGATTCTTTTTATTTAGTTACATTTAAAACCTTATCAAGCATGCCGACTATTTAGTACCCACAAAGAAGTAGCATATACCAAACAAGAAGCATGTAACATATACACATAATATGATATTGTACACAAGAGAGTGTATTTTGAAATTGAAATTCCAATTTCTTCATGTTGGTACCAGTAAATTCTGAGGAGTAAAGAAAGCATGTCCAAGGTGAAGCTGATTGGCCGCAGGAAGAAGCATGCCACACATATTCACAGACAAAAGATTGGTGCAATGACCGCATCGGACCGTCACAGTCTTGAACAAACTAGTGCAAGGAACACTCACCTGAACCAAAAGAAGATATACAAAGTTTAGTTGCTGAACGAAGACAAAGAAGAAGCAGAAGAAAGAAGAGAAGACAATGGTAAGAAATCAAGAATAAGAGGGTAGTAATAGGAAGAGAAGACAGAGAAGATAATTGTGGTACCGCGAGGACAGTGTCGCAGAAGTTGCAATGGACATAACAGAGCTGGTCGGAGGGAGAGAGGTGGTCCGGTGAAAAAGCAGTTGTTGAGGATGACATCCTTTTAAGATTCCTCTGCGTTTCTTTTAATTTTTGATTTGATTGATTGATGGGATGACTGATCAGGGGATTGATGGGCTGATAAATCCTACTTCGAACTGATCTTCTTGATTGTAGAGTTTTTATATAGATATAAAGGAGGAAGAAGATAGAGAAAAAAAAAAAAGAGAGAGAGAGAGAGAGAAAAGTCGCTAATATAGTAGTACTGTAGGAGATAGAATGGATCCACGAAGTGTCCTCTCTCTCTCTCCATTTTTTATTATGTGACAAAGGACTTGCTTTGCTGTGTGTGATGAAAAATAAGGGCATTAATGTGTGATCATACGTTGGTGTTAAATTATACGGACATAAGATTATTCCATTTAAAAGATGCCATGACTGCAAGGATATTGGTAAATAATTAGATAGACAGAACATTATTTAATTTATAATAGATCATTGGTTTAATGTTAATTACACATTTTCAAAAAAAAAAAGGTTAATGTTAATATTGAGCAGACCCTATTTATAAGATCTTATTTTAGCTAGACTAAAAAAAAAAGTCATATTGAGCAGTAATTGCCCATTTTACCACTCACCAATTTGCTTGTAAATCTTAACATGCTGTAATTTCAGGCTGATTTTCTTTTTTGCAATTTTTACATCTTCTTTGAAATATGAAATAACTAGTTTCGTCTAAATTTTAAAAAAATAAATTAAATCGTGCGATATTGTGTCGTGCCACACCTTATCTAGTCCGATCCATATGTTATGTTGTACTTGTCACGATTCGATCTATTACACCTCTTGTTTTAAGTTTTAACCATATAATATTGATCATATGCATGTTCGTAGTCTGTAAAAACTTTATTGTGGTATCATTACAACTACAGACTATAGTAGATGGAAAGTTGCAATACATGGCTGAAATTTAAAGGGCAAAAAAAACGGATGGTTGGTAGGCATTCCCGATGGATGTGTGTGTGCGTGAGAGGAGAGAGAGAGAGAGAGAGAGAGAGAGAGAGCAGAGCAGAGGCGGCAGAGGTGGGGGAGAGGGAGTGAGAAAGGGACGTGTGCATGGGAGTGATTAGCTTTGGCTCATTCACCTGTTGTTTTCACAGTTAAAAGGGTCTGATCAATGCCTTTTCTTGGGTTTCTACAATTCCATTTCCATGGTGGGAGTCCACAATAAATAGTCAATATATAGCTCACCATATTACACACATACATATACATTTCTTAACTCAGCTAGCTCGTATGTTTAAATATAAAGCCCTAAATGGCGGGCACCTATCCTCTGCTTAATTCACTATAGATTAGCGCACTACTCAGCTCCAAAATACCCAATCTATGTTTGCCACCCCAAACTAATTGGTTTCATGTGTCTCTTCATTGAAGTTTCTTCATAGGTCAAATCTCCTTCTTGTTTATATATGTAGCGAAAGGGAAAAAAAAAATCGGAAGGCTTGTGAAATTTGAATTTGTGTGTGTGTGTGTGTGTGTTTTTTCCATTCTACGATGGTCATATCATAGTTTAGATTTTTAATGTTGTACCTTGGTTCAAACTGTAGAAGCAAGCAATATTTTTCTCGTGGCAGAAACCAAATAGTATTTTCTAAAACACATGCGCTTTGAACTATATTGTAACAGTTTTTTGTATATCCATGATTTATCATTGCTCATTTTTCTAAGTCATGCACGTTATATATAGTTATTCATTAGGGTTTTGTCTGGTTTTAACCCAGTTTGAATCATTAATCGCATATTCCTTCTTCAAATGCTGTTTGATAAACTTAAATCTGGAAATGAAATTCATGTGAACTAGGGCCTAGGCATATAACTGTCATAAAATCAAATATAAAGTTAGAATTTTACTTGTTCTAAATGTGATAATTGATTATTTCTCAGACATTGCTATCTAGAATAGAAGGGAGACTAATCTAGAATTTAATAAATAATACTTACAGACCAATAAGAGAAGAAAAAAAGAACAGTATTAAAGCTTTACAGTTTGAGCTGATTTGACCACTCGAACAATCACCGCTTCTCTCTCTTTCTCTCGTCCAAATATGTACAGAGATACGTAGTTGTCAGTGACAACAGAAGGCAGAGCAGAGATCCTTTTATTAAATTTAAATTAAATTTCCTTTGTCCTTGCCTAGATTTCTTTATTTTTCTTGGCTACAATAGCTGTTTTAGCTACGTCTCTACCTACATATTATATTCATGTGCTCAGTGTCGAGGATTTTACTTTCTTTTTTTAATTACAGGAATGTTATATCACTAACCCTAAACTTTCCTGATAAAACATGACTGTCAAGTGTCAATGTCTCAAAGTGTCAATTCGCTTTTAACATGTTATAAGACTATCACCATCTCAGTCTCTCCTGCGCAAAATGGTTTGCCTTTTTCTCTGCCCTAAAATTTCCCTTAAAAGGGTTAATGTTGAGTTACCCGGTTACAAAATGACCGTGGGTCTTGTGTAAATTCTTGGAAGTTGTCAATGCCTTTAAAGTTTGGAAAATCTGATCGAATAGACTCGTTGAACCTGAGGGTATTTTGGAAACAAAATGATCATTGATTTCCACAATTTGTTGCGTGCGAGTGAGAGAGAAAGAGAGAGTAGCTCTTATTATTGAATAATTTGCTTATTTGGGTACCCATAATATTCAAACAAAAGAATTATATATATGGTGTCGCATGTTCAATACAAACATTTCCCGCATTAATAATGAACAATTTTTTTTAATAAAAATTATTTAATATATACGTAAAAAGACACACAAAAAAGTTAATTATTGATACGAGCAATAATGATCTAAAAGACAGGCTTTTGTAGTTTGTTTAAGCTCGCGAATCTATGTAAATTAATGGTATGTTCATGATGATTACCCTTAAATTGTGCTTTAAGATATATATAATTATCTTCCAATTTACAAAGAACTTTAAGCTTTCTTATCAATACATAAATTCATCTAACTTTTAATACAATGTACAAGATCATGGATTCAATAAGACAAAAGTGACCAATTAGCTAGCCGATAAATAAAAATATTTGGACATATCCCACCTTCGTACACATTACAAGTTTGTTGTGGGTCACAGAAAAGAAAATGCGCGCCTTTAGATCAGATTCAGATGCACAATTATTGATTGAATCCTACTGAGATGACCTTCTCCATATATACATAAGAAAAAACCTCTCTAACCCAATGGCCTACTTTCAGTGTACGTCTCACCTTATCTTCCCCTTTCACATTCGTTTTATTGGTTGAAGAATTTTTGTGAAGCTGTTAAATGGGTCTAAAAAACAATATCATTCCCGACATTTTGCAATGAAATTAATATCCTTGATGTTACAACTTACCTGGATTTTGGTACAAGTTTTATTGTCGGACGTGGTTGGATATATAATGTGGCTTGAGTTGTCTCTTTGAAATAATTATATCATGATATTTAGTGTCTCTCTTCGCTAGGCCAAATCTCTAACTGTTGCACTTACAATTGAATACATGCCACGTCGCACAATTGTAACATGGAATGCATGTTGCATTAATTTGATTTATCCAAGTTTCTTTTTTTCTAATCAAAGCATTGGTTAGTAAATAAACTTGAATCACTCTTTTTTCTAGCAGTATAAAGTAGTAAAATCTTTAGGTTGCTAATTAAATTTTTGGGGCATTAGGCCAGTTTTGTCTGATTTGGCCTTGGAGTGCTACTATGCTGCAGATAATATAAATATGGAGGTGTACTGAAAGCTTGCCTGACAATGACTTGAGATAACCCTAATATTTCTTTACTGTTGGGTCACTGAACCGGCATCTATGGAAAAAGGAAAACATAAATAAATGCTGATGCTGGTTAACTTTTTCCGAATGGCACAGAACTTACAGCTATTAATAACGTTCAAATTAAAGTATATATAATTTGGAAAGTACTGATCATAATAACTTGGTAGTTTTAAATTCAAATGTTTTAAAACTTGCATTCATGACATTGTATCTAAACGTAAAAAAATTTTCTCTACAACCATGCCTGTATGGTTGAAACTTCATGAATTGGAAGAAGAAAAAAGAAGACCTCAATGCTTGGTTGGCTTCATATATATGTGATGAAGCAAGCAAATATATGAAGCATTCATGCACACACTGGTAAATATAGATGGCAGGCACTGTAAAAGCCTGTAAGAGGGAAACCCAATAAAGATGATCCTATTTAAGATAGAGAGAGAGAGAGTTGGCATGGCATGGCAAAGCAGAAGCTCTGTTGAAGTAGGTTTTTCTTTTTTTTTTTTAATGGTTGTGTACAAAAACACTGAGGCAAAATAAAATGTACGAGATGGGCTTTTGTCAAAATGAAAGGAAAAGGGAAAAAAAAATAAATAAATTCAAGTACTGGGTTGGGAGGGAGCTATGACACTCTATATGGTGCATAGCTAGATGCCTCTCATCAAAGCTGTATGGCATCGGCCCTCGAGGGGCACGTTGCCAAACACATCGAAGCAAGATACAGGTATCATTTTGTTTGTATATATTGTACAACGCTGCCACGTCTATTACTTCCCATAAATGGTAACATTTTAGCTGTCTTCAATTTCAACCAACCATAGCCCATCTGTACCTCAGAGTGGTGCTGAAATCTGCTGATACGTGGTTTAGTCTTTGCTTGTTTTTTATTAGCATAATTATTTTTTTTTTATCATGCAGAATTTAAGGTACAATAGAAACGGTAAAAAAGCTAATGAGTCATGACCCCTTTGTCAAAAAGGAGTTCTGATCACGAAGCTTTAGGTCTTGGCTAAAAAAGTCATGAGCTTTAAAGATTTACTAGTAATTGCTGATTTCAAAGTTGATTAATGATTTTGACTCTCAAGTACTATTATCATGGACGTAAATTACATATTTCGACACAATTTTGTGAAAATAAAGGGTGATATGGTAACACCACTTAAGCTAGCCAAGAGACCGCCTCAATTTTCAACATATTGTTAGTTGTGAGCATTACAAGTACTTTTATGGACACATGGAAATTTGTAAATTAAATTAATACTGCAGTTGGATATTATCACGTTACTCATCATCAAATTTTTGTTGATATTTTGTTGGCGGTATCAAAATCCTTGCACAAGCTTCCATGATCTAGTAAGTCAGAAGATGGGCCAAGCCTGCTCCTAGTATCAACAACTGTCAATTTCAACCTTAAATCAAACAATCAGCCCAAAACGCTCATAAAGTTCACGTGCAGTTGGGACTTGAGAACCCAAAAATTTCAATTCAATTGGCATATACATATATATGTTTTTATTTTTGACAAATGAAAGGTCTGCACACTTTTTCTTCCTATTCCTTTATAAAAAGCAAAGTTGGAATTATTGAGGAAAAACATGTCACAAAAGTTTGGCTTCGATAAAGCAAAAGAAGCGAAGGCAGCAAAACAGCTCCAATGATGAGAGAGTTTGACAAGGCTACAGACTACAAAGAAGCATACCACTTTGGACCACAACATGAGCAAGACATTATAAGGATGGACCATTCCATTCATTTCAGTTCTGAGAAACTGTGAAACGTTATAGCACTGCAGCGCAGAAAGCACAGAATAATTATACCAAGCAATCTCAAATCACATGCATGCACCACCAAGACAACCTTGTAAGCATTGAATAAATGTATGTGAGGAAAAAAAGAGCCCATCGCACATGCATATCATAAATTTAAATAGAGTAACACCCTTTTCTACAAGGCACAGGCAGCTCATACTAGGCCAAAACCTGCGACCACTACAGAAGTTGACGGGTGACAACGAACCAACTTTCAAACTAGTGGATCCTGTGCAATTCACATTTTTATTTCACTAATTGTTTTCCTCTGTGCAGTGGTTATGCCTGTATATAGCTATTGTTTTAAAAAAGTCCTCGCATACGTGTACAAAACAAAAATAGATTTTTAACTTTCTTCTGGATACAAAGAACTTGATTGTTTCGACAAATTACATAAACAAAATTCCTATGAAAAAACACTGTAATTTGGAAATCTGGGTATAATAAATAATAGCTTTAGTTATTTTGAGAGCCAATAGATAATAAGAAACAACGTACAAGCAGCAATAACTGCAGCAAGAATAAGAGTGTCTCTTGAACGACGCCTTCTGATGGAACCTGGAAAAACAAGTACAGGATTAATGGGGATAATATCGACAAACAAATTTAGTAATTTAAATTGTTATATGAAGTACCTAGTAAGCCACGAATAACGGGGAACTTGTCACTCAAAAGCTTCACTTTCCCTTGAACATCTCCAAACAAAGCCCTTTGAGAGCCCAATACCGCTCTTGTTGTCTGAGCTTGACTAATTACATCATCTATCTGTATAAAAGTGAACCAAGAAAAGACATGAGGCATGTGAGAGAAGGTTTATGGAAAGTGAAATAATAAAACATGTAAAAATAACAAGGCAGTGAAAAGGTCAATAAAAACATTGATTCCAGTATATACAAACAAATACTATAAATCTAGGATACTTCAAGCAATTTTTAAGGTCACCTAGAAGCCAACAGGTGGAGAATGTAATTAATTGAGCTGGCAACTAGTGACAGTTCTCCATGGATCAACTAAAATTGACTAGAGCAGTGACAAATTCAGTAATAAAAAAGAACGCCCAATAAGAATGACGAGGTGGTGCATGCATGAATACCAATGTGTGTGAGGAGCGAGAGAACACTAGATTTCAACTTTATAATTATTTTCATAATTCTGACCTTTACATGAGCTGATACACAAATATCAGCAATTTCATTGCACTGTCATTACCCTAATTATGAACTTTGCACAAGCTAAAAGCCTGCGCCCCGCCCCCCCAGAAAAAAAAGTCAAAAAAATTGAAAATGGGATGAATTATATATGATGTTAAGCAGTAGCTAATCCATTGTGGCAATGGCTCAGTTTGCACCACTTCCATGGGTACCATAAAGGATAGTTCCCATTGCAACTTGATCTTAACAGGGACTCTGCTTTCTTGGAGCATATTAACCAATGGGAGATGTAGAAAACTGGCAAGGAATACCTAATTCTGGGAAGCTATTAATTAATGGATGGGGGAGTATTTCAATTGGTAAACTTGAATGTCTCTTATTGATCGAAAGAAACCAATAGAACTTTCAGTGGTCAGAATCAACAAGTTTATGCTGTACTTTCCAAACAGTAGCAAACCCAATAATAAATCAGGAGTATATTTTATATCTACGAGATAAAACTTAGAGATAGAAAAGAGAAAGCTATCAAAAAATTAGACAGACTATCTTTTTCACCAAAAATTAAAACAATAAAAATAAAAATAGCTGTTACGCCAAATAGGACCCAATTTAGTTCAGCAGCTTCCAAGAAGCAGCATAGGTCAACTTTGTTGCTTATGGAGTAATTAATTCAACCTAATGCCAAAAAGCCTCAATCAACTATGAGGGCAATCTGTTACCATGTACATATTGATCACTTTGGATTTAAAGACAATTTTTTCGGTGAATATGTCACATTAAGTATAATATCTTTAATCTAACACTGAAATGTAGAATTACTTCAACATAAACATCTCGTTGAATTGGATCTTTCCGTAAAATGAAGCGTACTTCTTCAGCACCACCCTCCTCATTCTATTGCTACAACTCTTTACCCATTTAGTAAATTTTTTAAGAGAACATATACCAATGCCTCCTAAGGGAAATTACTTTCAAAGCACCGCAACATGATATACCACTATAAAAAAGCAGTTGGGGTCTTACATGGGATATGCTTCCATGTATGGCAGCTCTCTCTCTTAACAACTGCATTCTTGGTGACATGCTTCCAGATGCCTGCAAGAAGGCAGACAAACCACACTTATCTTTAAGAATCAACAAGAAACATTAATACTTAACTATTAAAACAATTACAATTTCAAACATGCTCACCTTATATTCACTGATATCGTCCCTGACAGAACTCAGAAGCTCTGCATGTTCCCTCATTGAGTTAATGTTTCCCTTGATTCTTCTAAATTCCTATGAAATTATATGACATTTTTCCAAAGACACAAGCCACAAATCAACAACTTAAAGTAACATCTTCATAAAACTTAAGCATCAGATACATCAGTCTACAATCCAAGCAGCAGTTTTGTGAATCACCAGCAGTCATATGAAAAGATAGCTTAGAATTTAAACTGTAGGTAAACGCTCCAAGACACACCACATCAGCATTACCAGACTTTCTAAAAATACACAGTCAACAGTAGTCTTACAGAATAATAATATTGCAAACAAGTTGTTGAATAAGGTCCTAGGATTGCATTAAAGAAGTAGTAAGGAATGCAGAAGGTCATTACACATGGTACTTAGAAGGACTTATCACAGCAGAAGTTCATCAAACTTTTTCTTTTACGTCTAAAAAGAAAGTAACATGTCTGATATACTTGGAATTGGATGCCAAAGTAAAGATGCACGTCTAACCATGTCATTTAGTTGATAGTATTAGCACTTGTCTGCTAATCTATATCAACGAACAAATCAGCCTCAGGTATACGATATATCAATCACTAGAACAGAAAAAGAAAAGGGGAAAATTTCACAATGATAGAATATAAACCTGTGTAAACTCATGAAGTATGTCCCTGTGCCTTGCTAGTTTCTGAGTTACCGAAGTAGTTGGCGCAGCAGATGCAGCACATCTACTCATTGCATCATTGGTATCTAATAGCTTCTCAAGCAATGACTGGATTTCCATTTCCATGGACTTCCATGACCTACTGGACCCAACAGTTGGCGATCCACTATCTACATAACCTATGACAGAAACCAAACATCATCACAAAAGAACAAAAACTCCCAATCTAAAATCTCAAATTACAACATGATCAATCACCAATGGAAACATACGAACTTACAAAACTGAACAGCTTAACCATAACTCAAAAACTTTAGTTGACAAAATCAAATCATCAGATCTACAGCATCCTTCAGTCACAACAAGCTAATAAGACATCTACAAAAGTAACAGGAAGACTTTAACATTGAGTAAAAATTTCCAGTATATATCATAAAAGTTTCCATAAACTTATCAAATTAACAAGGTAATAACAGAATGGATCCAATTCCTCTGCAGTAGTACACTACACACCTCGGTTTCGATGCGCTAACAGAACTAAGATTAGATCAATGTAGCACAAAATTAACCAAATGTCAAGTTTTATTCAATTCGCTTACAATTAATAGGAATTCGATACAATCCAAAGGTCCTGTAAAGTAAACTACATTGCAATTGTTGCACACAATAACTAACCAAATCTAGGTTAATTACAAGACTATGCTGCAAATGATTAGAAATTAACCTAATAATTTGGTTTTTAGCAAATGACAAACCAGATTTGTAGAATTTGATTTCAAATAAAGAGAAGAAGGTAGCACGAAAGAAGCGTACCTCCTTGAGTAAACCTAGCGCCGAGCTTGGCATACGAAGAGAGCTTGACGTCAAGATCACCTTCGATTTTACGTGCCTCCTTCCTCAGTTCCTCCCAACCTGATTCTTGTAGGTAGAGAGTCGGATCCGTCATTTGGATCTTCGTGGATTCAATTCCGGATCCTCTAGATTGTCAGTTCGTGAATGATCAAACGGCGGAGATTGGTTGAAGCAATCATTCAGTTGAAGCAGTACTGGGTCTGGTTCTACTTCTACTATCGGCGCTCTTTTTCTTCGCGGATGGACAGAAAGAGAGGAGTGATCGTCTGCTGACACGGGCAATTGGAATTGAATCTTGTCCGTTGATGAGATTTGAGATCATCATCAATGGGTCCACATAGTATGAGATCGGACGATCTAAATTATGTTAAATGGGGCCATTGTTATTGGGCTATGTTAAGTATGGGCTCATTGTGTTGGTTTAGTTTTACTAACTGCACCCGCTTAAATGC
This sequence comes from Litchi chinensis, assembly GCA_019925255.1. NCBI lineage: Eukaryota > Viridiplantae > Streptophyta > Magnoliopsida > Sapindales > Sapindaceae > Litchi > Litchi chinensis. The sequence goes on from CM034463.1 coordinate 2,041,948, forward strand.
AAAATACACAGTTGACTGACTAAAAGTGCCCCAAACAGAACAAAAGGGCACTCTATTACTACGCAAAATAGTTGTGTCTATTCTACACCCATCTTAGAAATTTGAAAATATACTATCAACTCTTTGCACTCTTTAAAATTCCAAATCAGTTCCAAATATTTAACAATCATTAATTCTAGATATGCTCCTCAAAATCGGATAAAATTATGCTACTATGCCATAATGCACTTTAACATGTTAACACTATCCAAAAGCTGCTATAAAAAAATTCAAAAAGTAGACAATTTCGTAAACAAATAACACACATCCAATTAGATTTTTGTTTTACATATTTTTCTATTTGCACTAGTACTTCTTCAATACTATGTCTTATTTGTGAAAAAAATCCAAGGTAATATGTAATTAGTATTTAAATAAGAACTTCGTGGATTCTTATAACCAAAATGCTTTCAAAGAAAAATTATAGATGGTGCTTGGATTTCATTAGAAGTAAATTTGTAAAACCGAATTGATAAAAGCTATTACGTTTGTCTTTTTAATTTATTCAAATAAATATAATTCCAGTTAAGGACGAAGAGAACCACTTTTAGGTAGTAGAGGGGTGTCAATAGCACTATCAATAAGTAACATTGTCTAGTCCCATTTTCAAAAATAGTCTAGGCCAGTTTCAAACAAGAGGATCCATGTTCGCAACTCTCTAAAACTGTGTATGCGCCCTCTTCATAAATTCACCTTATTAAATATTTTTTTCAAAAATTCTTGCTTGTATAAAAAAATTTAACGATATTTAATATAAATGTGTAATTCAAAATAAATCATAATTTTTTGAATTAATATATAATTTGGTGTCTAAATGAAAGGGGTGTAGATACAGTTTAATGGGGTGTAAATAGGCCACTCTTCAAAGAAATTAGTAGAAGCCCATATTTAATATGGTTTCAAAATCTTCATGTTATATGGAGCCCACAGATACCATTTTGTTATTCGGGCTGCCCACTTGACATTCCCAAAAGGCCCAACTCCATAATATTCAAGTTTCGAAAATACCCTCCATCCACTTTTATCGTCAACACAATTCAATCGATCAAGTTTAATTACAGTGTTTATCTAGCAGTCACTTCGTTATTAAACTGTAAACCTTTCGGTTTCTATAAAAACTGCATAAACCAGTAAAATGACGTATTTAAATTTAAAAAAAAAAAAAAAAAAAACTAGTTGATTTAATTATATTACAACATAATTTAGTATATAACATTTTAGTTATCCAGTTCTACTGGATATGTGGAGACTGAAGTCATGTTCCAATTTGCACCAACAAGAATACATTTATTTATGGATTTGTCGATCAACTTTTTTTTTCCCACATCAGTGATAATGATGTAGTAAACTATCGTATGAATACAGGAATTAGTTCACCTAATTGTATCTTTTAAGTTGTTTTTTCGATGGATTAGCAGAGTATGAACGTTTGAAGTTATTAGTTGAGAATATGAGAGAAGTATTGTTTCATTTGTAAACCAAAGTGAAAGCATCTTTCCTCCAAATCTTAACTCAATCTAGTAGAAAATACACTAATTATTGTAGGTTTGCATTATCTACAACATCGTGATTTCAAAATTACAGTGGATTAAGTGAGCATCATTAACCATCGTATCAAGGTCTATTTGTCATGTTATGTATAAAATTCATCGAACTTCTAGAACGTTTGACATAATCAAACTCAAACAAATAAATCAAAGCTTAAATTTTTCAAAACGAGCAAAATAATTAATGCGACAGCGATACTATAACGTGAACCTCAAAATATTTGCTCAGAATAAACGATATATATGCTTATGAAAAAACAAATAAAAATAAAAATTTACCATATCTTCCACGGCCAACAAATAAATATAAAATTCATTGAGTATTTATGCAGATGTATTTTGTTAAACCAACGGTTTAAAACACAGCGTATTATAATATTAAATCAACAAACAAAAATGTTGATATGTGTTAGCATTAATTAATGCAATCTAATTTATTGCTTCAATAGGTTATATGCATATGAAAAAAACAAACAACAAATAAAAATGAAATTAATTTTCAAAAAAAAAAAAAAAAGAAAATGAAATTAGGTTACGTTTTCCACAACATAAACAAAACAAATTAAAATAAAATTCATTTACATTGGACATACACACATATAGTAAAATATTTTTATAATTGAGTATAATGACTAATCAATTAAATTTATTTATTATATTTAAATTAAATAAAAAGAGAATTCATTTTTAAAAAATAATATAATGAATAAATTTAATTGATTGGTTCTTACCTTTTAAAATTAAGTATGTCTGATTATAAATATTCTCTATATTTCAAACCTAATAGCTTATAATGTTAATCCACAAATAAAAAAGTTGATATATATTAATACCATTGAAAACAATCAATCAACCACATTTTCGATAGACAACTAAAACGTAAGGACAACTCTGGTACAGGGTTGTCCGTACCAAAAACTACAAGAAAAATGTGACAAAGAGAAATAGTACGTAAATGTAAACATCTACATTGGGATTCATGTAATCTTTGCAGTTATTGAATAAGAAAATGGAACAGGTCCCATGCATAATTTAAAGTGTAAATTACACTAACTGCCACGACTTTATGTATAGCATTCAACCCGAAGCATCAAGTAAATTACACTCGGATCTCTTGACCATTTGACTAACCATTAACTACCATTTATCAATTAAAATTGAGATGCAATGTAGTCTTATCAACATCAATCATAATATATTTTCTAAATAAAAAATTAAAGAACAGGAAAACTTAAAAAATATTCTGTTAATAATATTTAAAACAAAAGAAAATTTTTTATTCATTGTCAATCGTTTTTCTCTCATCAAAGGATCTCTCACTACTGCTACCATTACCAAAACACTATGCGAGATAGGTGGTCGATGAATTTAAAGAAGAAGAGAAGCTGTTGTAAGGGGAAGTGGGTATGGAGATAGGTTTTCGACAAGGAATGAAGCATAAGAGAGCAAGTTTTTTTTTTTATCTTGGTGGGTTTTCTGATCTGGAGAGGGTTTTTTTCTTTTTTTTAATAGGTTTTCTAATCTTGAATCGTGGATTTTATGGAATATGAGAAGGATTACTTCATCTAGTATGGGATTGAAGTGGTCTACTGCTGCCAAATTCAATTAGATTTTGGATTTAGATAATTTGGGTTTGGATGAATTTGAATAATAAAAGAAGAAAGTGTGGTTGTGTTGTGAAGTTTTTAAGGAAGTGTAGCTGTTTGTGTATCATCTGACTTTTTCCAAATATTTTTTCAGATTATACTATCTAGAAAATCAAAACGTATCATTTTTTTAGGAAAAGTAAATATTTGATTGAAAAAAAAATGTAACTGTTAATTTAAATTGTAGCATATATGAGGTTTTGAGGTTGGATTGATTAAGAAAAGTATTTGTTTGATCGATGAATGTGATATATTTTGTGGATGAAAATGAGGTTTTTAATTTATTTTTATTAATGAAATATAATATTCAAAATATAACTAAATATCTAAGATATTATGGACTTTCTGATTCAGTAGTTACTGATTAATAGTAGACTATCGTTATTCAATGATTAGAATGGAAGTTAGTGCAATTAAGGCAATAGTTCATGGTTGAGTGCATTATAGACAAAGTCATGGGAGGTTAGTGCAATTTGTCCTAATTTAAATTATATCTTTTTTCCTTTTCCTGTTTTGTTGTTAAATGTAACCAAAAAAAAAAAAAAAAAGTTTCTCTATATGCAAATTATATAACTTAAACGCACTGACAATATGCATTGTGTCTTTAATCATTTTGAATATTAAATCAACAGCATGTCTCGCATGTATAAAAAAATAATGGTATGGTAATAAGACAAAAGAGAAGCGACAGAAGCGTATCCAAACTTTTACGGAAATCTATAGATTACAAAAAAAGACTCATGAAGGGATTAGGTTTTGTCAACTTTGCGGTTGAGAGACGGTTGACATAAAGATATAGAATCCCTCCAATTTCGTCTTTTTATTTTTATTTTTTAATTTTGAATATAAAATTAATTAAAAAAACTACTAAAATTAACTAAGATAAGAATACTGTAACATGGCCCGGGAACAACCTTTAATTTTGCTTTATTTAAAAGCAAACAGCCAAATAGATCATTGTCTAATGTCCCTAGTGCGAACCGTCTTTTTATAATAATGCTATTGAGCCAAGATGGCTTTCACAAATAATGTCAAATTAAAGTCGCTTTGTTTAAAAGCAAATGGTTCTCATTTGTCCACTCTTTTCTCCACCCGTCTCTAAAGGAGTAATATTATATTCTTAAAAGATATCCAACTTTTAGGTATGCCTACTTCTAAAATTTATCAGAGTTAAATATATGTTAACAGTCCAGATATTTATTTATATTATATATAACTGTTGTGTTTTGCAATTGTTATTACATCAAATGATAGTTATTGAATTTAATTTTATATAAACTACATTTTTTAAGAAGATATAAAATAAAAAGTTAAACTACTTTATTGATTGGTTAAAATTATTCATCAATAATAACTTTTACATTGATTATAAAGATATTTATTAAAAAATATACAATTATTATTATGAGCAGGTAACTTTACTCGATCAATAAAATAATTAAATCTATAAATAAATTACCAAATATTGATAACTTAGGAGTTATAAACTCTATTCATTAAATTGTTGTATCCATCAATTTTTTTTAGAGGTGACACCAAACAATAATTGTGCGGCCAAGACTTTAGACATTTACTTGCATGAGATTTGATTATAGAGTTTTTCTCCATTAAATTGCATTCCTATCATTTTTCAGAGGTGGCACCAAATTATTAATGTACGGCAAATATATTTATTTATACTGTGAAGACGAACTGGCAAAATAGGATAAGGATGTGTTTGGGATGTTTTGTAACAATCCGAAAAAATCATGTTGTCTCGTTTCACGTCCTCTGTTTGTGAAAAGACGGGGGAAAATAATCAGGAATTCAAACCAGAAACGAAGCCTCTAGAGTCTATAAATTTGATTTACTTTGAAGGAAAAAGCAATACCGAAACTTCAAAAAAAAAAAAAGGGAAAAATGAAACTTGGAAAGACGACAAATCGAACGTAGGAATTCGCAACAACTTAATTTGTGATTGGTCTCACCGGTCTGGTCTGGTTTGGTTTGCGTTATAAAAAACGAAAAGATAGACTGATTTTAGGGGAGTGAGGGAGACAAGTGAAGGGCTTCTCGCCAGAGAACAAAATTGGAAAAATGACGTGCCGATTCTTTCCTTTTCCTTTGTCACAGGCCTGGCCCACCGCATTATAATATCCCAATACGTGACATGTTTTGATTTGTCCACATATGCTTGATGGGCCCACCGCGATTAGAATTGTCAGTTACAGTACGCAAATATATGGTCCGACAGATTTCATCAGCAGTACAGTTGAATACGGTCAGGTACAGGCCCGTACGGTACTGACCTTGGACCTTTCATTTTTGTCGGTCCCACAGCCTTACCACAGAGGAGATTATTTAATTTATTTCGTTTTCTTTTAATTTTCCTGGCTAGTGTGTTTGTTACCGATGTCACCCAAATGAAGGTCCGCCTTGGTGTGCAATAATTTAATAGTTGTTATTCATACGCTTGAATCTGTCTAAAGTAGGTTTTGATATATATATATATATATTACTCCACGCACCCGCCTCCCCTCCCCTCCCCCGAATCAAGCGGAAATGATATTTTATTTTCATAACAGAAAAACCAACAGTTAAACCCTGTTAAATCAAACAGTGACTGTGCTTTGATTTATAAAGACCAAATTACATTTACTGTTTTAAATAATTTAAAATGTAAATTAAAAATTGTTATAATAAAATAATAAATAAAGAAAAAATATCAAAAGTTCTCATTCTCCACACACACACACACACTCTCTCTCTCTCTCTCTCTCTCCACCGTCCTCCACCACCATCCCTTTACATGTCAACCACCATCATTTGCCAAAGACCAGACCGTCACCACTACCCACTCGCACGCCGACCATTACCCTTTTCACGAAACCCCATACTAACCCACTCTTTCTCTTTCATCTCTATTTCTCTCCTCTATTCGGAACCTTCTTCTTTTCTTCTTCTTCTTGTTCTTCTTCTTCTTTTTCTTCTTTTCTCTTTCATTTGGGTTCATGGAACCCAAAGTTCATCTGGGTTCCAAGAACCCAGACATCTAGGTTTGAATCGGGCTCAGACGAAATATAGGTTTGGATATAGATTTATAAAATCTAGGTTCAATTCAAACTCAGTTGATAATTTTTTGAATGGGTTTGTTAATAATTTTTCTGGTGATGATTCTTTTATTTATGTTTTGAGTTCGATTTATTGTTGATGATGATGATTCTGAGATGAAGTTTGAGTTTGGTTTTCAAGTTTGAGTTTGGAGGTGATAATGATGATTATGAGATGGAGTTTGAGTTCCGGTGGAAGATGTAGATTTCTTTTGTTTATTTTGGGAATCCAGTTGTGTTTTTTTTTTTAGAATTTATTTTTTAATTTTTTTGTTTGATAATGATACATCTTCTAGGTTCTCATATGATGTTTACCATATCTAGGATGAACCCAGATGATGAAGATCATATGGGAACCCAAAAGTTCATCATTTGGGTTCTCATATATATATTTTTAATTCTACTTTCTTTTCTTTTCTTTTTTGAAGGGATCTTCAATCATTTTTTCTATTTTTATTTTTTGGTTTTTTTTTTCAAAGGTTTTAAACCAGATTTTAAACGAAGTTTGAAACTCATACCTTCAACTTTGAAGATATGGTTTCAAAACTCAGATCAACAAACAAATTTATTTTTTTTTTCAGATTTTTTTAATTCTTTGATAATTTTTTTATTTTTTAATTTAAAAGAGAGTTAATTTAAAAACTAAGGGTCATTTCAAGCAAAATGACACAAATGTCTTTGTCAAACTAAAGTTGACTAACACTCACTAACGGTGTGGGGCTTTTTTGTTATAAAAATGAAACATCATTTCCATCTGATTAATGTCATACCTTGGAGGGGTCTGAGTAATTTACTCTATATATATGTATATATATTTGAGAGCTGGGATTGACCTATGAGGCTACTGGGACCAATTAGAATAGAAACATTGTGGTATGGTCTGAGGGACAACTCTCAATTGAGAGAGATCCACCTACACAAAGATGTGAGAGAGATCTATACGGGAGTGGAATGTCAACTCACACTTAATAGTGAGAGACTATTATTATTATTATTATTATATATTTATATTTGGATTTGATGAGTGAGTGTCGAACCCATACCACACACAAGGGAAGGCATGGGGGTTGCTGGATGGGTTGTCTCGCACCCAGTTATGCGTGAATTCTAATTGTATGAGAACCGCTTATTCAAATTGTGCCACTAGTGTGTTACCAATATGATCTTGATTATCTCCTGAGTTAATCCCAGTAACTCAAAAAAATGACGTACACGTTTACAAAATTATTGTCTTGCCATGGATGGACTTCCTATTCATTTAAGAAGGTAAACTACTTCATATGTGACATATAGATTATGAGTAATGGTATACTTTCCAAACTTTTTACACACTACTCTTTATTAAAAGTGGTTGAATGCTTTTTTTAATCATAAAAATCAAAAGTTTAAGTCTTACCGTTATCCTAAAATACAAAATATAGAGAGTTTTATCTGAATTTAATTTCTCATCCCCTACAAAATAAATAAATAAAACTTTTCAAAAATTTTTTATCCAAATTACACATGATCTCTTAGTAAAAACGGTTAAGTACTTACCTTGATAAAAATAGGTCAAGAGTTAAATCTCATCATTGTCTTTTAAAATACAATATCTAAATTGTAAGTATATTTTTGGTAGAAGTTGTCATCTCTCTGATTATGAGAGTGATTATCTGAATCGCGCTATTAGTAATTCATTTTGGTAGGTCCTGAAAGTCCTTTGACCTGTAAGGTGTCAATGTTAAAAAAAAACATATTTATGTCAAAATTCATACTTAAATGATATAATATGCAAGTTATGAATATCATATTAATTATTATATCATTTCATGACTTATAAAATACTGACAGCTTACATGATACCTAATATTACTTATATATTATTAGGGCAAAATTTGTAAAATGTCTATAAAAAAGGAAGTTTTGTTCACTAGGTAAGGTAATCTAAGTTTTTCTCATTTAGCTTTTAATTTCATGTTAAATCCTATAAATTATCTTGTTGACTTTCAAGGTCAATAAATCTAAAATAAATTGAAAAAAATGGAATACAATTATTACAATCTAAAATTGGAAGTTGAGAGATTTTTTTAGAACTATTTAATTGATGTGGGTGTGAAGAATCAGAAAAGTTTGAGCATGATCCTCTCAACTTCTGTTTATTAACACATTTTTGTTCAATAAGGAAAGGTGCAAAAATTGAGACCATTACAAAGCTAATATTCATGACATAAGATGTAATAATATATCATTCATCACAATTAATAAATATCTCATTTAATATGTACAAACTTTCCTTTTAATATTACGAATGTAACCGGCCGTACAGCACTAAACTTCACAAGTTCATGACTGCACCCATAATACAAATTTCTGTTGATGACATTGCAAGCTTTATATTCAATTATATATGAATCCATGATGAGGACCCTCCAACGGCACCGTACCAAGGACAAATAGATATAGTTTAGGGCAAGAATTCAAGCGGTGGTCCATAGCCAATAAAGGACCTGAAGGTACAACACTGAGCTTCTAGGAAACATCGCAGCAGTGCACCCGTATGCACGTGTCTAACGCAAGCCTGGTCGCAGAATTGTTAAATAACTCCCTGCACCAACATTAACTATCCCCAGACTCGGTCGTTTGATGTCCATTCTTTATTTTGCGGATACAAAAACGCTCCTTCAATGGTGTACGTGTCTATTCCAGCTAATTTCTCCGAACCAACGTATTTTGAACTTCGAATTTTGAGAGTTTCTAATCTTTTTTTTAAGGCAGTGATGTATTGACCGTAACCGCTGACTTTATGTCCAATTGTCCAATCAAACTTAAGCGTGGAAATCCCAGTCAGACTTCGGCAGCAGTTTTTTCTAATCAGACGGTGTAAAACCATTTATCATATGGTCCACGTCACCATCATATCCCGCGCAACCACTTCATCATCTGACCCTTCTTTTATTTGACCTTTGACGATCGCTCCAAAACCTGTCCTATTTAACTCTCTCTTTGCTTCGTTTTCCCACGATTGTGTGCTATAATTTTCTCTTTAACTTCCTCCACTTTTGACTATTACAACATCTGTTTGAGAGTCCTAGTGTTTATAAACAACACCCCTACAGCCTCCATCAAAAAACGAATCCAATTCTCCCAAAACCCACCACCGTCCAGCCTTGACTGGAAGGAAAAGGCAGATTTGGTTCTTGGAAGATAAGGGTTTCTTTGTTTTCTTGTTTTCTGGGTTCGATTTTGAAGACATATATACCTCTCTCTCTATCTATACATCGATTTATCACAGTTTTCGAATGAAAACATCATCGGTTGGTGGCTTGAATCAGGATGTTCAATGTACCAGCTTCTCTCTCTGAAGTGTGTCTCACTCTCTCTCGTCTAACGATGTCCACCGCCGACCCTTGGCCTTTCTCATGAACCTCTCCTCACCCAATCAAAACTCTTCTCAGGTTCTCAAAATCTCACTTTCTTGAAACATTTTTAAGTTTCTCTCCTGTTTGTTTATCGTAGTCTCTTCTAAGGAAAAAAAGAACACAACAAAAGAAAAAATTAATAATGAGAAAAATAAGAGGCTTCAAGATCGGGAAACGCTTGGTCCGGGTTACGAGATGGATCTTTCAAAGAAAACGGTCGCGACCCGAGTATCAGCGTCTGTTACCGATGGAGCCGTCATGTAATCGGAAACCCATCTCGAAGCTGATCAACTGGGGTCGTCGGTTGAAAAACGGAGCGAAAGCTCTTTGCTTCTCTAGACTCGGGTCTGGTTACGTGCCGATGAATCCGGACCTGATTAGGGAGAAACCAGTTGAGGTACCAAAAGGTTACTTGGCCGTATACGTCGGCCAAAAGGACGGGGACTTTCACAGAGTTTTGGTTCCTGTGATATACTTCAACCACCCATTGTTTGGTCAGCTTTTGAGAGAAGCTGAGGAAGAGTATGGCTTCAACCAAGAAGGCGGCATCACCATACCTTGCCGCTTCTCGGAGTTCGAGCAGGTCCAGACCCGTATAGCTGCCGGGTCGCGTGACCGGAGACTGACGTGTAAGCGCAAGTATTGAAGAAGAGCTTCTTTTTAAGATGATGACGATAAGATATTTTTAGTGCGTTAGAATTTTTGGTTAGATAGTGGTTTACATTTTCCTTTATTTTTCCACTTTTTACTGTTTCTTTTTTCTGTGTTTTAAAAGCGTGGTGTACTGGAATTTTAGATGTAAATTTATAGATATATCGATCTTGTTCTGGCTTTAATGGTGGATTTTTTTTTTTTTTTTGAAACTTCTAATGGTGGTATTTTGAGTAGCTATGTGATAATAACGTTGACGGTGGCATCGATTCTATCATTTCTCTGTTTCGTGTTTGATTTTTCAATTTGTTCCCGGGGCCCACGAACAGGTTTGGTCATGTAGTTGGCCCTAAATTACGGGTTCTTATCCAACGGTAATCAATATATTAGGGGCACTGGTTTACTTACGCCACCTATGGATCAAGGTGGTAGAACTTATCGTGTGTAATTTTTCTATTTTATATGATTAATCATCTGTTCCTTCGGGGAATAAAAATTTGGATAGTTGTCTCAACTGGTCCTATACCTAATGCAAGTAATAAATATATTATTATTATTATGGTCCAAGATAATGATGTGTATGAGATTTGGTTTTCAGTTGGTAATCTAGGTATTTCACGACTCTTCAATCCTCAAGTCTGATTTTTAGCTATCAATCAGATATTGTTTTTATCTAATCATATATACGTTTTCGGTTTTGGTCAATGTTTTACAACGATAATTTGAATTAAAAAAAAAATTATTGATTCAAGGGTTATCTATTTATTATTATGTTGATTTTATTTTATTGTTAATAATTTTTCCTTTTTTTTTTTTTTGCAAAGTTTTACTCCTATTGTTATATATATTTTTTTCTTTCTTTTTTTTTTAATGTGATTTGTGATTTAATCAAATTCGAGCCATGTTATTGGTAGATTCTTTCCTGATCATTCGTTGTAGGATCCCTCCACTATACAAAGCCATAATTGCGTGAGGAAAAACTACATTGATTATTCTCCTCATTGTAGGTTCACCTGCCAAGCTTTTATTTTCCAGCCAGAATATATACATATATTTTTATTTCAAAAACAAAAAAAAAAAGGAATATATATATATATATATATTTTAGCATTATCGGGTGCCTTATTCTCCTCAAAATTTCTGTGTTGATTTGTATCTGTGACCGTTGGAGAAATGATATGTCTGCTGGCGCTGTGATCCACACCATAGATGTCCTTATCGACCCCAAAATTGATATCAGTGGAGAATCTTTTAGTGGAATTCAGGCGGTGTGGACAGACCCACTACAACTCGATGGAAAGAAAAAGTTGATCATCTGATTACTTGTCTGCACTTTTGCCACTTGTTGATCACCACATACAATCTCAGATTCTCAGTCAATAAATTCCGGCTGCACGATCTTGTACTTTTTTATGAACTTGGGTCCCACCTTAGGTATATTGTTTGCCACATCAATAACCGATTTTCTTTAAAAAAAATAAAAATTATATCATATATTATTGTTGATACATGTCAACAACAATCAATAATTGCATAGTTTAACATCTAACATTCCAATAAGAGGAAAAAAGCTTTTTATATACATAATTATAAAAGGTATGGATTTGAACCCCCATCGTTAAGTTGGATGAAGAAGTGTACAATCGTTAAAGTTAAAAATATATATATCAATTACCAATTTAAAATGTTAAATTTGTGTTTTATAATACCAACTTAATTTAATATTAAAATTGCAACAGTAAATGAAATTAGATGTTAAAATTGTGCAATGAAACATTAAATGTGTAATCGCAAGATGGCTCTTTATAGTCATCCATGTTATCAAAACCATTAATGTTATACTTTATTGAACAATACAATAAAGAGTACAATGTTAGACTTTTTAAAATTTTTATTCAAATTCATGTATAAATGATATGATATATGAATCGTCAACACGATATAAATTATCATATCATTTTATTATTTATAAAATACCAATACCTCATATATTATATAATTTAGGCATGAATTTAAGCAAAAAAAATCGAAAACCTAATAGTACTCGATAATTAAAAGGGTTACCCAAACAAACATGCATGTATGGTTTAAACATTTGTAAGAGATTTAAAGTAGAACTTCGGGCTGGCATTATCATTTTCTAGCCCAAAAGGAATGTGTTTGCGTAATTAAAACATGGACCGCATCAATCCATGTCAAGCTGCACCTTTTTTCAAAAGTGATTCCATCTGATAACGAAAATCCTTGTTGCGTAGCTTTCAGTTAAGTATAGAGGCTTTTGATTCGTCAGTAACAGCCTAGCTTAAAGTTAGAATTGGTCAATTATGATATCTTCAACAAGCTGGATGATCTAATTTTTTAAAATTCTTGTAGTCATGTTGAAGCAAGATATGTTTAAGGTAGGCTAGTTTTCATCTTACACAATTACAGAGCAAAATCGCGTCCGCTTCGTCATTAATCCATCTGTGTACAATTTGTACAATGTGTTGACAATTCAGTGTTTTAATAGCTTTCCGAAATTTAGGTGTCTTCTTCAAGCAGTAATGATATTTTTATTTATAGTCATCACCAGCGCAAGTCTATTCATATATAAATTAAGGAAGTCTATATCATATAGAAATTTCAAAATGTTCTAGTGGTCGATGAAAGACCCAGTCATGGCAATTAACGCATATTGAAATTGTCCAGCAACAGCTTGCATGAAAACCCGGACGAAAATCTTTTGGTTAATTCTTCAAGAAAATGTGAATTAAGTTTGCGTAAAAGGGCAAGTTTTAATCCATAGAAGAGGCAAAGAAATACATATATGTGTCGTTTCCTTTTGATAAAAGCAATGTATATAGCTACTGTGGACAAAGAGAATTCTGGATTGTACAAGGTGCTAGTAACAAATATGCCAATATGAAAGACAATTTTTGCGGTGCCTTCATCACTTTCATTATATTGAATTTGGACGTTCGAATTATAAATGTTCTTGTTGTGCATTTAAAGATCATGCGCCACATAACCTTATTGATCATGAATAATTCAGATTTATTTATTTTTATTCTCCTTTTATTATCATTCAATCATATGCTAAATTGTGTTGCGATATAGAGTTAAAATCGGCCCAAACACCGATGGAGCACTACTTTGTTTGATCAATGTCTGGAGCTTAGAGATAAAATGACCCAAATCTGACTGGATCATCTCCATCTATAAGGCCGTATTTTATGGGCCTCTAATTATAATTTTGTCCAACATTTGGTATCAACGGGCCCCATTGCCTATAACATTCGGCCCATGAAGGCAGAAAGTGGGTTGCAAGTTGCAACCATGTTTTACTGCCCACTTGCGCATAGTGTCGAATGGTCAATGTTGAGTTTTGCTACAAATACTTTAAAACAATTAGATCTCTGTTAGAATGCATGATCTAGACTTGAGCCTGAGATCTTTAAGGCTCCGTTTGGTACGTGAAATTGGATTTGATTGAATTGAAATTAAAAATTATTATTCCATGTTCGGTAGAACTTAGGATTCGATTAAAAATTATATCATATCATGTTTGGTATAGATTGAGATTGGATTAGAATAAAATTAATTTAAAATTTTTATTATATAAATTTAATTTTATAAAAAAAGCTGAAAAAAAAAAACAAACAAACAAACACAATCTCCCACAATTCATCAATATCAAAACCCACAGTTAATCAGTATTATCATCTTCCATAATTCAACATCATCAACCCAGAGTTTATCAGTATCATCCATCTAATTTATCACCATCACCATCTCCCACAACAATAACATCATCAACAACAAAATCAAATAACATAACATAAAAAAAAAAAAACTCAGAATAGGGTTTTATTCAAACCCAGAACTAAGTTTGGGTTCTGGGTTCGATAAACCCAAAACCACTTGGTTTTGGGTTTGAACCAGGTCCCAACTCAAAAAATAAAAAAAGGGTAGAACAGGTTCATTTGGATGAAGGAGGAGATGAGAGAGACGAAAATGATGGTGGTAGGTTGGCGTGGTGGAGATGAGGGAGTGAAAATTTGTGATTTTGTGGAGAGAGAGAGAGAATGAAACGAACAAAAAAAAAAAAAGGAATCCCATAAACTTGGGATTTTGAAAAGATATAGGTAAGGTTGGGGATGAAATGTCCTATAAATATGAGAATGGAGGGGGACTTGAGAATGAAATATTTATTCCTATTAGTGGTTCCAAAAGTGAGATATGAGAAAATGAGAAAAAATGAATCTCAATCTTATCTCAAATCTCATATACCCAACATACCCTAATAGTTAACATTACATGCTTGCGAACCTTACTCATATTAGAATTTTGGTCCACTAACATGTTTAGTTCATATTTCAAGGTTTTTTAGGAAAAAATAAAAATAGATTGTAAGAAAGTCTAGAGTGCATCATTTATATCAAATTAGTGTGTGTATGCATATATATATATATATATATATATATATATATAGTGATGGATTTGATCTGTTCATACACGGAAATTTGAACAATAGAAATGATTGTACAATGTAAACGGTGATTTGAAGTTGGAAATAAAGTGAAATTGATTTGTATTAAATTTTAATTACAAAGCAAGTAGCTAATGATCCCTCGGTGCACCTTACGCAATTTTTCTGCTAGAAGCTTACAATTCCAATGATGTAAAGGCATTTTAAGGTACCGGCTGAAATTAAAATCTTACTGTATATACTGATCTTTATAACTATTCACTAAAGATAAAGTATAAAATCACAGAATTAATGTCTCTCTAGTCTCAACAAACACATTCTCTCCCAAAAAAAAAAAAAAAGTCTCGACAAACACAGGCAGACCCACTAAAAGACCAAGTGCACCCTTTTCTTGATATCAAACGCTGCACTTAAATCAATTCAAAAAGCAACCTTCACTGTAACTTACCTCCGTATTTGTGATAATTGAAGTTATAATTTAAAAAAATATATATATACGGTGAAATAAAGAAAAACAGAATGAAATACCAAAAAGCACATTCCCACTATCTGATTCTCTCACCATCACCACCAACAAACCACAAAACAAAACAAAAGAAAGCGAAACCTCCATTGAAAAAACAAAAAACAATGTTGAAGAGTCTTCACTCACACTCCACTCACAAAACCATCCCAGCTCCAACACCCTGTTCACTCTTCCTCTTCCTCTCCTTTTTCATTCTCAGTTACAACACCAGTGTTGTCGTCACAGCTCACATCTTCATCTATGCCGGCTGTTCCCAGGAAAAATACGCACCCAACTCACCATTTGAAGGCAACCTCAACTCCTTCTTCACATCAGTTGTCAGCTCATCTTCTCTAACCAATTACAACAGCTTCGCTTTTGGAAATGGAACCTCAACGTCCCCAGAAGCCAACATCTACGGCTTGTACCAGTGCAGAGGTGATTTAAAAACGTTTGACTGCTCGAAATGTATTCAAAGTGTGGTCAGCCAGATTGGTCTGGTCTGTCCGTACGCTTACGGGGCTTCTCTGCAGCTGGAGGGCTGTTATGTGAGGTACGAGCGCACGGATTTCTTAGGGAAACCTGACACGAGTCTTAGATACAAGAAGTGTAGTACTGGTGTAAATAGCGATGTTGAGTTCTATAGGCGTAGAGACGATGTTTTGGCTGACTTGCAAACCGCTATTGGCTTCAAAGTCAGTACTTCTGGTATGGTCGAGGGTTTTGCTCAGTGTTTGGGTGACATAAGCTCAACTGATTGCACTTCGTGTCTCGCCGACGCCACCGGAAAGTTGAAGACTTTGTGTGGATCGGCGGCCGCCGCCGATGTGTTTCTGGCTCAGTGTTATGCTCGGTACTGGGCATCTGGCTACTATGATTCCTCAGGTGCAATTCAGACTTTTCTCTCTTTTTATACAGTTTAGTTTCATAATTTTACAATTTATTTTATAAATTTTTGTTTAAAAATTTATTATAAATAAAATAAAAAAATGATTATTAATTGCTACATCAATCATATCATCATATGGTGAATGTCTTGATAATTATATGTTAATATTATATTATTTTATATCAATTTCTAGGTGAATTTTCAGTTTAGCTGGCAGTATCAGTCTTTTTTTCTCAAACAAAAAATAATTAGTAAGGTTTGTTATTTGATGAAACTGATACCAGTTTGACCAATGATTCACTATGTAGTTCATATGTGATAAAAGAGAGATAAATATTTTGCAAACCTAGTGTCAACAATTTAAAAGTCAAGCATTGAGGTGCATCGTATCCCTACTTTATATATTTGGTTTTCTTTAATTAGGCACCTTCATTCACTTCTCTTTTTCTTCTGTCAGTTAATTAAGAAACCTTGAATGTGTTTCCTGTATAATAAATTATATTTGGTAAAATCCTGAAAAAAAAAATATTGTTGGTAGAAGTATATATGATGGATGCAAACGGTTATATTCCATTATTTTCTTTACCATAAGGTCAATTGCATACTTCAAGAAAGCAATTAGCGACCCTTTTTCGTCATTCAAATAGGTGCCATTTTTGCCTGAAAAGCTCCAATTTTAAGGCCAAGAAGATGTCTCCCAAAGGAAAGAAAAGATATATACGAAAACTTAGGGCAACGTTCTTTCCAATTTTAAACAGTTGACAGTCATAGTTTATTTGTTTCACTTTACGCACACATCCATTTCACTGCATTCATAAATTAAAAGTTCCCTAAAAATTTGGTCTGAGGTGAATGTATCTCTAAACATGTTATTTTTACTACACTTAACCTTGGGAGACTATCCCTTTAAACATATATTCTCCTTCTTTTTGGCATTCACAGTTTGTAGTCAATGAACTATGTAAAGAAAAAAAATGTCTCGTGACTTCTTTAACCGGGAATATGTTTGTCCTTTCACTCAATTAGCATATTCCAACTTACATTTGGAGTAGATAAAAAGACGAGAGAGAAAGCTTTAATAAATATATAAGAATGAGGTAGTGGCAGCTTTATTTAATTGGTTCTAACTCTTATCATCTATCAATACATATATGTATAAAAATATATTATAGATACACAAGTATTAGTTCTCATAGCTTTTTGCTTTTGCTTTTGATGCTTGTTAAGATTCCTCACGCGAGGACCAAATGGGAAAAACAGTTGCCATCATCGTCGGTGTTTTAGCAGGTCTGGCCATTCTCATCATTCTTCTCTCTGTTTGCCGAAGAGCTATGGGTAATACAAAGTAGTACTCCTTCCAATCACATTAATTTTTATTTTGAACAAACACTGAAATGTATATATCATTTATCAAATTTAATTTTCACGCAGGTAATTAATTTGAGAAGACAGGCATGTGGTTTTTCGTTCGGTTAATGAAGAAATGTACCTAGTGGTTGAAGATCTTAGAAGTTGGTTTGCGATATTCTTTTACTTTTTGTCAATTTTATTAATACATTATTATATATATGGTATTGCACAAAGAGAGTTCAGTGTTGTCTCCTTCTGTTGTGATATTATAAGTAGGAAAGTCTCTCCAATATCGAAATCAAAAGGGCTGCGGATTCCCCATCATGATGCTGTTGTACGCATATCAGACACTCTTTTTGCATTTTTTAAGTTTGAATTATTACTTTTATTCCACAAATGTTTGCTGAGTTCTAGAGATTATACTATTGAGATATGGATATGTTCCAGCTCATTAATTATATACTTAATCTCTAAGATCGAATACAATCCATGGAAAATGGAGCTTCGAATTTAGAATTCCATAATGAGAATTATTCTTTATTCCTAATTGTTGGACTATGACTCACTTCAATTTTTGGCTACTTATGTAAGTGAACATATAGAAATATTGAACTATTACAATTGTGGTGGGCGGGAATATTATTGACTTAAATTTACAACTCCATTGAAGTGGCTTGTTAATTAAATATGAAATAAAGAAATTGCTTTTTCATCTATTGATTTTATTGTTCCGTAACTTTTGAATGTCAATTTACTTCAACAAAGAAAATATACTTCCATTTCGTGCGTATACTGTATAGCTTTAAGTACTGCATTGCTTTTTCTTTTTCTTGTTTGTGAATATATTCAATGTACAGTATATTATTCACTCAATCTACACCGAGTGGTAATAGAAATTACTAGCGTGCTAAAGTTTAATATATACTCTATAAATAAAGCCCATATTTTTAGTAGGAGTGATAAACAAATACTAAAACCATGTTTTCGCTAATGTCAATAATAATAGTAATAATAATAATAATAAAAGTTGAAAAAAACTATGTTTTTACTTTTGCATCTCTGCATAACACATCATATGAAGGATTTTTCAGCCCTACCACAATTTGACAAGAAACACGAAATTGCTTTGTTTGTCCACTGCCTTATAATATTGATGCTTGATCGAATTATTATTTTCTTTGTAAATCTAAACCATTCACAAGTTTTATCAGTTTATCAGGAGAGAATCAACGTGTTAAATGATTATTGGTTTTAGAACTCATACAATTATTCAAAAAGTACTATAATTCATTAGTACTTTAAAAGATATGATCTATCAATCATGGGAATCCCCATGATTACATGACAACAATGGTTGCGACAGAAAAGGAGAAATCAGACCACCTATTTTTCCCGAAAGAAATCTCCATTCAGAACAATCGAATGAGTGGAGACAGCAGATAAGCAATAATGTAATCGAAATAAAGAACTCAAAACAGCTGATCAAAGAAATAATTACGTAGGCCAAGAAACTTGAAACATATCTTCAAAAATTGAACTAGGAAATCCTCTAATCCAGTCCCCACAGTCACACAATGAGTCAGCCTGGTGCCGCCCTTCACTACAAGTCGAACCGAGAGCAAAACTTGGGCACGAAAGTAACATTCATTCTTTCCATTTACTTCCATAGAGCACTTCTTGATCTTAAATTTGGTGCAATGAATTTCAAGTCGATTATTCATTAACTGCACAGCCCAAATCAGAGCCAGTTTCTTCCGATTCGCCTGGAACAAACCAGGAACGTCGACGTCGCGCGAACATCCCTTAGCCCTTTTCATGATGACCAATGCAAGACAGCATCACACGGTTCTTTTCAAGACCATGGACAGGAACCAGTGTGTCCATTCACGAGAGGGTACACGATACGTGTACACACCAAAAGGGTAAGCGCTGATTCTGCCAAAACAAAACAAGTAGTCTTTTACCATCACAGCTTGACCCGACCAATCCCATAATAATTGCCTGGAGATAGGATCGAAGACAGTTGTTGCTTATAGTGTCGTAGAAAACAAGCATCATAGTAGACGGTGAGTGTAGAAGAATTTTCCTGCCTTGACAGAAAATGCCTATCAACGTGACCCCCATCAAGTCTTAGTGGGGTCACGTAAATCTCTCTCTCCGTTTGATTAGATGTTACATGACAAGACTTACATGTTGGTGGTGCCTTTGTGGAAGGGCCTCTATTCCGACGGGTGATTCTGGACATGTGGTATCAATACAGAGAAATTTGTAACGTCAGAGTCAAAAGATATGGATTCTTGGCATTTTTTCAGGGACCCGAATAAATATATGCAAGAGCTGAATTTTATTGCGCTGCTGAAGATGAATTCGTCTTCAAAAGGAAGTGGAGGAAATGAAAGCAATACTTATTGTGTCTCTATTGACAGTTTTATATATAGTCGTTGTCGTGTCTTTTTCTCTTGCTATTGGTTGTCAGTTGGTGTGTTTTCGATCGAGTACCATTGACAAGGATTGATCTCTTCATCCTTAGACGTTGAAACACACAGGTAAATAGATTTGTCTTCAGCTTTCTTCGTCGGATGAGCCATTGGTACGTATCTTCTGTCACAATCACGAAGTGTACGTTTAATTTCCAAAATGGCTAAATGAGACAGAATAAAGAAGTGCGTAAAATGAACCGACATAAATATCCAACTTTACTGGCTCCCTAATCTGAGTTGTCATCGGGTGGTAAATGGGCTTTAAATGCCCGGTTTCGATGGGCCTTGAACCAGGGGAGAAATAAAAATTGGGCTGACCATTTTTTTTTAATGTAATGAGTTTAGAAATAGGTGATGATAAAATGGGCTTGGCTTCGATGGGCCTTCAAAGTGCAGAATAGAATTGGGCTGCCCTACTGTTTTCTAATAGGTGTAGTTAGAAACAGGTGAAGGTGTCTTTAGCATCACTTACTCAAAAGTAAATTATTTTTTAAAAAATACAGACATTAAAATTTTAAAAGTTGATGAAGGAGATATGAGCACTGGCACTCATATAATCGTTTATATTTTTCATTTATATGAGTGTGATCAACTTTGTCATCCATGGACATTTAATTGGGAACAAATTATTGTCTCTTCCGGCATTACTTATTAATTTATCCATTTTGGGATTTGTAAAACAATATGAGTATAAAACAATATCTTGGTCAATGAGTTTCATTAAAAAAACAGATGAATGTAGGTATGAAATTAAAAACTCAGAGTCAAAGTTGTACATAGCAAGAAAACCGCTTCACCCTTCAAGATTAAAAGAAAAGCAAGAACAGCAACTTGATACAAAAGATTAAAATTCATAATGTAGCACAAGTTTCAAAAGCAACATGAAGATATATAAGATCAACCAAAACATTTAAATACATCATGAATCGAAAAGAATGACATTCAACATAAACATATCATTACAATTCCACACATAATTGCAAATTCTACCTAAACAACCATCTGACATGATGGTAGTTTTCAACTTAACTACCTTATTTTCCCTTTTAACTCTAAACAACTAGTAAAAATGAATTATTAAAAAGGAAGAAATCAATCAAATTAGAGGCCAGAAGTGAAAGGAACACCGGTGGCCGGCAACCAAGAGCCTCCAGCGAGGAAGTTCCCGACAGTGAACCCGTTAGCATCGGCTGCAGCTGTAAGAACACGGTAGCCGCGCCACTTGACCCTATTAGCTGTAGATGAACCAGGGCCAGTGTTGGCATACTCAGCATAAAACAATGTGTTGAGAGCAAAATTACCACTCCACTCCATCCACCCGGCTGGGTTGATCAAGCTATCTAGGAACGTTTTCATGAAAACTGCTCGCGAATATTCTTTCCATGGTCTTCCCAGATAGGTCCTGACAGAGCTCTGAACCGGCGTCAAATCTGAAGCAGCAGTAACTCTGCAGTTGTGAATGATGATTCCAGTGTTCTGGTTGGGGTCGGTCCTGCCTTGTGCAGTGAGAGTGTTGGTTCTGTTGGGGGGTCTCCTAGCAAAAATGTTGCAGTTTTGGAGGACAACCGCGGCATTACCAAAGATGAAATCAACTGTGCCATAGATGTCGCATTCACGGTAGAATTGTCTCTGGGAGTGGACATAGAGAGTGTCTTGGTATCCTTCAAAGCTGCATTTATAGAAAACTGAGAGGTCTGAACCAGAACGTAGAGCCACGGCTTGGTGGTTTTGTGGACCAGCAGTGTTACGGAACGTCATGTCACGAGCCATGAACCCATCTCCAACGACAGCTGAAATTATTACAGGCAAAAATTTAATTATTAATTATTAATTAAGGTTTTGTGTTATAATTATATAGAGACAAATGATTGAGATAATTGTTGATAATATGAATTCAATTTTAAAAAAGGCTCGTCAAAGTTTGAGAACTTTATAACGCGGGCCATATGCTTCCTCGATTTCAAAAACTAAATTAATACGACCAGTTTAAACCATGGACCAATATCCAATGGTATGTTCTCAAAAAAAAAAGAGGTATGTTGGGTCCCATATGTACTATATAGAAATCATATATTCCAATTAAGCTTTTAACATGCAAAATTAAACACGTCTTCTTCGTGGTCATATTTTACGAATGAAGGTTCATAGTTGCATCATATTTCTTCTCTTAATTTACAACTTAATCGGTTGAGTCAACTTGATTAATCTCTTTTTAAGTATGATTTAACGATTGATTATCGTTATAATTTAACAGTCAAATTAGGTTCAGTATTTACTTACCAACAGTGGCTGAATTAAACGTTGTAGAGCCTCCGCCAACGCTTCTGCTTCCAGTGACAATAGTCTTGCCGATACCATCACCCACAAACATAATATTCTTCAACTTGGTTCCCACCTCAACGTTCTCGTTATATATCCCTGCCTTTATGTATATCACAAACCTCCCAGTACCCGATCGCTTTGACGCGGCGGTCACCGCCTCCTTTAACGTCTTAAAGTTGCCAGAGCCATCCTTGGCAACCACAATATTCGCCCCAGCAGCTGGTGTTGAAGCTTGCAAAAGCTTCCTGTCACCGGGCTTGACCCATCTTGGGAACCCATCTTTGTAACTAGGAGCCTTGTATGGCACCTTACTGAGTGACAAAGTGTTGCTGATCAACTTTGACACATTGTTGGACATCAAAGGAAGAAGATTGTCATAGATCCCAACTTCAATGAACCCGTTCCGGCACGTGTCGAGGTTGGTTAGAGCCGTGCTGAGCCAAGTTTGTTTATCAACTTGGGTGCACTTAGGCGTCATTGTTTGATTGAGCTTAAGGACAATTAGCTCGTACAACTTGAGGCAGTCATTCCATGCAGCCTTTTCACGCTCGTTTTTGCACTTTGAGCCTAGAGAATATGTTTGTGTTTGTGCACGCCAGACACGATCAATTGCTAGTTGGGTAGAAATTTGGAAAAAATCGCTCTCATCTTTGATAGATTTTGGATCGTGGTTGTTGGTCAAAAAATACTCGCATGGTTGAGGATTTGGTGTTTTACTGCACCATGACTTCACTTCTTGGGGCTTGTAGCAATAAATGGTGGTGGAGAGAAGAAAAGGCACCAATACAAGCGTTAGAAAAATTCGAGCAGCCATCTTAATAATGGCTAAAATCACAATGGTTTTTTGATTTAATGATAGATATAGTTTTTGTGGGGTTGTGTGATGAATGAAAGCGAAATCAATCGCTATATATAGATATGAAATGAAATCATTGGGCGGTGATAATTGGTCAAGAAACTAGCTGGCCATGGTTTCGCACAATCTTTTATTACCAAAAATATTAATATATTGGATGGATGAGTAAAGATTCTCTATCATCTTTTTTTTTATTAATCTTTTGATGATCTAGTGACAACTCAGCATTTGAAAAAATAAATGATCAAGATTGATAGATTTTTACTCTCTCATAAGTCATTCA
This sequence comes from Litchi chinensis, assembly GCA_019925255.1. NCBI lineage: Eukaryota > Viridiplantae > Streptophyta > Magnoliopsida > Sapindales > Sapindaceae > Litchi > Litchi chinensis. Next base: position 2,065,471 of record CM034463.1, read on the forward strand.
AACTTAAATTACTCTTATAAAAAGATTAGCACCATGTCAACATTGACAGAGAATCCTTATCCTGGATGAGAATGATAAATAGATGTAGATAGCATAAATGATTGGCAGGTTATACATTTTTAAATATATTGTTGGAATATAATCCTGTAATGGCCCACGGGTGAGTAAAATTGATTTTTTTTTTTAATTAAAAAGGTTGACTTTATATGGATGAGGCATGCAGTATTGCGTGTTGACATGTTCATATGTTCATGCAATATTAGTATGGATAAGCGAAGGAACCTAAAACTTAATTTGAAACCTCATCTAATTCCTATGTAATACATATTAGTATATTAATAGATTATGAAATCATGGAATAACAGTATGTAAAATAAAAATAGTATTAATTCCACATTTCTCACTCCATGGTTTTTTTTTTAAATTAACTATCACTCCGTGATATTAATACGTATTTCTAATATTACCAGTAAAGTTTAGAAGCTATTTTCTCCTTCTTAATCTCCAAGCTTTACACATAAAAGTTTATCTACATTATTAACGGATAGTATGCACTTGTTAATATATATAGTAAGAGAAGAGATCAATTTCCACCATTTTTATTACAAAAATAACTTTGATTTCCGTCACAAGAGTTTCCTTTTGGGAAAATTTAGTCGTAATAACTATTTTAAAAAATATAATAAAAAGGATAAGTGAAACCGTTCCTTCAACTCTGTTAAACTTATAATATTGACTATATCGAAATTTTGGTTTGTAATTAAAACAATATTATCTGTCCACCCTTGAATTTCTCAATAACTTGAACAAGGCTATACTGTTAATTCAATCATTTAATAAAATTAAAATCTAAGCCAACCTTTTGCTTTCTGTGTGCCATTTTTTATAATGTAGACTCTCACACAACTAGTTCTTTTTAAAAAAAAAATTCTTAAAAAATATAAACAACAAAAAGCCTCAGAAACTTGATGTTCGGGCCATAATGATTCAGTCCTTTAGGCTGGCCATTGATGTAGTTTTTTTCATAAATCAGGAAATTTTTTATTTTTAATTTCAATAAGTATTACTGAACGACGGTATAGATGTGTTACTATTATTTAATTTTCATTCATTACACATACTATTATAATAATAGATGTACTGTCGGACCTCTAGATAAACCCACAAAGACATAGTCCAAAATTGAGATTCTTTAGAGCGGAAGAATAATTAGAGAGAGAGGGAAAAGCCCTTACACATAGAGGGAAAGATTGCCACTAACATCGGGTGACGATGAGTGGAATCTTGGTATGCGGATACATCAAAGGAAGCCTGTCTCGACGTATGCAACGGGCTTTCCTCATGTTATTGTTATTATTATTATTATTTTAATTTAATTGATGCAGGATTGGTCTTGGAAGTAGGAACGCGTGTAAATTTTTTTAAAAAAAGTTTTTTAAATAAAAATTAAAAGAAAAAGGTGGAAAGTGTGAAAGATATATCAATGGCCGGTAGAAATTGGACCTTAATGACCTTAATGATGTAGTCAAGCCATCGGCTTTCGGATATATGCATCTCTCTCTGATATATGCATGTCAGGAATAAAAATATATGCATAACTTATTATTACTTTTTATTTTTTGAAAGACATTATATATTTTTATTAATTATATTGAAATTCCCTCCAATGGATGGTCTTTATGAAATTACGTACCAATTAATTTGTTAAAATTACGATCTCGTAACATTTTAAGTGGAACTTCATATTTTGCCATAAATATATAAAAGAAAATTGATTACAAACTAATTAAACGGGAGACCAAACAAGCAGACAATTGTCAAAAAAGAAAGAAAAAGAAAAAAAAAAAAGCTAGAGCCAGAAAAATGGAAGTAGAACTGAAACTGCATTCCTAATTTGGATACTGAGGCTAAAAATAAGAGATAATAAAAACACACGAGAACGCAATTGCCTCAATGAGTCAATCATCGAGACGTTGTTCGATTCGTACTCAAGACGATCCTGAAGACAACCGTAATAGAACTGTGCTGTAATTCTTTGCCTCCCACCATCAATATGGGCCATGATGAATTTGTCTCCTCGAAGAAAAGCATATATCGTCATTATGTTCAATGTATTTTGGACAAAATATTAACATTATTGACTATATTTATACCAATATTTCCATAAATTTACTCTCCATATTTACATGTTCTTCCCCGCCAATCCTGAAATTCATCATTCACCAATCTCCTTGGCAACGGAGAACTGTCGAGCTTCCAGGGACCTCTATCTTAGAGATTCGATGAAGAAAATGGACCTCGTTTACCAAACAAGGCCCAGCACCCGACTGATATTATCTTAAAAATCTTCTATATAAATGTATTTTTAATAATTATTTGATGTAATTATAAGAAAGGGTTCAAGATATATAACAGCAGTAAAATGCCAATGATATGAACGGTACAAAGATAATATTGAGTAGATGGAGTGTGCTTTAACCAGAAGGTGTAAAGGTAGAAAGGTTTTACTTTTCTGTAAATTATTGGTGTGGTTAGGTATAAGTCTAAGTATAGTTATACAATATCTATTCATTTTTATTAATACTTTTGAAACAAATACGATGAAATTTGAACTGTAAGCTAAATTAATGAGAAGATTATAACCACTTAAGCTAATATGCGGGGATGTGCCGGCTTCCTAGAATTGATTGATATTCTATAAGCAAGATTTATTTTGTCCTTTTAATAATAAATTATAGTATCCTTCCATTTGGAATCTATCAAACAAGATTTGTAATTTAGTATAACTTTAGAAGAACAAGATCTTGGTCAATTACTTTCTCAAAAACAAGCGATAGCGATAGATATGAAATTTAAAATCTTAGTCAAAGGTGTACTTGGTAAGAAAACCATTTGTTGATATTGATATTGATATTTTTTCTTTTTGAAACTTTTGATGTCGACAGCTTAACGAACCACAGGAATTAATAGACAAAGAAACAGTCACTGAAAATAGGAAATTTGGAATATTAAAAAACATAACAAACTATATGTCCCAAAAACATGAAGATAAAGTCAATCAAAACGTATTTGCAATAAAAATCGAAAAGAACAACATTCAGCATTAAATTTTCATCATACAATTCCACACATATATATGAAAAACACATATGACGCGATAGAAATAGTCAACTACCTTATTTTTTCGTTTGTAAATTATTTTCTTTAACAAAACAACTTGTAACATTAATGTGCAACAAAGGAAATGAATCAAATTAGAGGCCGGGAGTGAAAGGCAAGTTGGTGGCTGGCAACCAAGAGCTTCCGGTAAGGAATTTGCCGACGGTGAACTGTTCAGCATCCGCATCACTTGTGAGAACATGGTAGCCGCGCCATGTGACCCTACTAGCGGTAGATGAACCAGGGCCAGTGTTGGCATACTCAGCATAAAACAATGTGTTGAGAGCAAAATTACCACTCCACTCCATCCACCCAGCTGGGGTGATTAAGCTATCAAGGAACGTTTTCATGATAACTACTCGCGAATATTCTTTCCATGGCCTTCCTAGATAGGTCCTGACAGAACTTTCGACCGGTTTCAAATCAGAAGCAGCAGTAACCCTGCAGTTGTGGATAATGATTCCAGTGTTCTGGTTAGGATCGGTCCTTGATTGGGCAGTGAGGGTGTTGGTTCTGTTGGGAGGGTTTCTTGGGTAAAGGTTGCAGTTTTGGAGGACAACCGCGGCATTACCAAAGATGAAATCAACTGTGCCATAGATGTCGCATTCACGGTAGAATTGTCTCTGGGAGTGGACATAGAGAGTGTCTTGGTATGCTTCAAAGCTACATCTATAGAAAAATGAGAGGTCTGAACCAGATCGTAATGCCACAGCTTGGTTATTTTGTGGACCGGCAGTGTTACGGAATGTCATGTCACGAGCAATGAATCCGTCTCCAACCACAGCTGAAATTAAAGGCCAAAAAAAAAAAAAAATCAATTTGTAAACAAAAAACAATTGGTTTTAATTAGTCAAGGTAAAGATGATGTAAGTAGAAAATTAATAAGGAATGTCAATTCACCAATGTTAATTATTCAAAGCACATTAATGTCCAATTCTGAGTTGTTGGATGAAGCTGATATATTGTGAAAATATCAATTCAATATGAACCACAGTTTTCATTAAATAATTCATTAGTAACCTTTATTGGACAAGTTAGCTAATCCGGGCATTACAGCAGAATCGAGAGCAAAGGTTTTGTATAATAATTAATAGTAGCGAGACAAATCATCAAACTAATTAATGTTTAATTGTATAGATTAATATCTGCTCTTCGACTCAATTAACTTTAAAAAAGTCACGTTAAAGTTTGAGACTTACAATACCATTGACTAATAACTCTCTTTTCTTACTTTTGAAGCAAACACCCTTTTGAACCCTGGACCATCCAATCTACGTAATATGTATGGTCCCAAATATAGAAATCAGTTGTTCTAATTAATTAAGTGGTTAGCATGCAAAATTATACACGGCTCAGATGGTAATTTTTTGACCAAGGAAACTCCAAGATTCTATTTTATTTGAAATTTTGCAATCTCTTTCTTATCATGTATACCATTATAATTCAGTAGTTGACAATACCAAGAGAGATGGGTTCACTCACCAACAGTGGCTGACCTAAAGGCTGTACTGCCTCCTCCAACACTTCTGTTGCCAGTGACAATAGTCTTGCCAATACCATCACCAACAAACATAATATTTGTCAATTGGATTCCCACCTCAACATTCTCGTTGTATGTCCCTGCTTTTATGTATATCACATACCTCCCCGTACCCGTCCGCCCTGATGCGGAGGTTAAGGCCTCCTTTATCGTCTTGAAGTGGCCGGAGCCATCCTGGGCCACCACAGCATTGGCCTGAATAGCTGGTGTTGGAGCTTGTAACAGCTTGCGGTCCCCGGGCTTGACCCATCCTGGGAACCCGTTTCTAGGGGTAGGCGGAGTGTACGGTCCCTTGCACAAAGACAAACTGTTGCTGATTAACTTGGACACATTATTGGACATCAAGGGAGGAAGATTGTAGGGTACACCGAGATCGTCGAACCCGGCAAGGCACGTCGCGAGGTTGGTTAGAGCTGTGCTGAGCCATGTATGCTTGTCTTCTTGGGTGCACTTGGAGTCCAAGGTCCCGTTGAGTTTGAGGATGATCAGTTCGTACAACTCGAGACAATCAGCCCATGCTGCCTTTTCAAGCTCGTTTTTGCACCTGGAGCCTAGAGTTTGTGTGTATGTTTGGGCACGCCAGGCACGTTCAAGTGTTAGTCTCACGTTGTATTCATAGAATCCAACCTTATCTTTGAAAGCATTTGGATCTGGGTTGTTTTTCCAAAAGTACTCGCATGTGTTGGCGTTTGGTACTTGGCTGCACCATGTTTTTACATCTTCTGGACTGTAACCAGAAACACTGGAGGAGGAGAGCAAAATAGGCACCAATACAAGAAGTGCACTGATTAGGAGGATTCGAGCAGCCATTTTCAATGGCTAAAACGACAATGTATGGAAGGAAGATAGTTATGGGTTTTGTGTGATGAATGAGGGCCAAGATGATTGCTATATATAGACATGAAATAATTATGGGGAGTTGTTAATTGGTCGAGATAATGGACTACTAGTCATGCGTGGAATTTCATAACTTTTGTTTAACTTTCGAATTCCTTAATTTATCTATGAATTTGTTTTTAAAAAATGGGCGAGAATGATAATATCATGTATAGGGAACATATGATTGGGTGGTTATAGATATAGAACTGTATTGTTGGAATAATGTTTGGTAATAAATGATTATAAATGACTTTCTTATGTGTGTTGACTTGATATCAATGGGGCAGAAGAGGCAAGGAATGCGTTGTTGACACGTTCAGATCCATGCAATATTTGTATGAACAGGTAATCAAGAAATTCGAATACATCTCTGTTGTGATCACCTGCACGCCTGCAATATGTATATAACATTGCATTTCATTAAATTATGTAATAATAATTAATACCAATATTATTTTTGTAAAAGAATTTACGAAGATTAATTTTAAGAAATTAATCATTACCTAATATGATTTAATGATAGAGAGTACTCATTTAACATGATAATATCTCAAATTTGAGTTGTTACAATATAGATGACATTTGGAGGGAAAAATCAAGAAATTAAATTCTACTTTTACAAACTTGACGAGTGTCATCATTATACTGAAATACTAGTTAAGGATGTATTTAGATTCACCCTTGTGTTATAATATTTATCACTTTGAAAATATTAATAATACTAGTCAAAATTTTAGGTGTTTAGATTTATTATTTACACATCTATTCATTACTCAAATGGTTAATATACTTTTCTTTTATATTCATTAATTACAGAGGTTCTAATCCAATCATTACTCAATTTGAATCACATATTATGATTAATCTTCATAAATTCTGACATATTGCTAACTATTGGTATTAGTGGACTTTCTGTTACATTATAATTATTAAAAAAAAAAAGATGCACCTTGTTTATGATATTTATTGATGATTTTTCTTTTAAGAAACGAAATTCTCCAATTTCAAATTAAAAAGAAAAAAGAAAAAGAAATTCTCTATTTAGTTTTAGACTATCAATTTCATATATTACATTAACGAACTTCGTTACTCATAAAACAATTATTTTGATAAGTTTAAGTTCTACTCTTCTCATAAAATAATTAGTGATATTTCCAACCTATTGTGAAAATAGGGCCATACTTTCAATATTTAATCTAGACAAGTCTTAACAGGGTAGTCTAAATTGTAGTAATCACATTAAACCTATTTTTTTTTTTTATAGTTAAGTTGCAGTTTAGTTTGTCAGAGCTGCTTGTTACAAAACTGAGTTAATGGGTGGATGTGAATGTGTTCCCTGCAGTTAGCTTTCACGTTATTTATTTATTTATTTTTCTGATTTATATAATAGTTAAAAGTTAGAAACATAATATATAATCTAAATACATAATTCTTTTAATATATATAAATATATATACCGAAAATCATACAAACTAACACCAAATAATTGAATTGAGTTTTACTAGCACATACTCAATTGAAAAGACAATTATATCATTCTTTAAAATAATAATAATAATAATAATAAAATAAAGGTTTCAATTTGTCATATTTTTTATTTGTGCGGAAATTTTGATTTCTAGTCTACTTGCAACTAAGCTTTTACCATTTTCTTCTTTATCAAAAAGCTATCATTTTCTTTATAGAAATTAAGCTTCAGAACATTCTCGTTGACCAAAGAGAAATACCTCTCGTTTTTCTTATTGGCATTCAAAAAGATGATGAACTTGAATTTAGTTCGTCATCTGAAACTCTATCCCGTCAGCAACTCTCTGTTTCTTTATCGAATCCAATCGAACCAATCCAACATCAACTGAACCGTGGTCTATTCGTGAAAGCAAAGAGAGTTTGTGAAGGCAAACATAGTTTGAAACTAGAGTTTGTGAAGGCATCTAATTCAAAGCCTTTGCGAACTAATTGATCACGAAGGCATTGAATTCAACACCATCGCTAACTAATAATGATGATTGTTTTTGCTGTTTTTCAAGCTTTTAAAATAAGAGTAGTTTTGTTGTGAAAATTTATGAATTATGAAATGATGTTATTAAAATACATTTCAGTTTTTAGTACTAGTAAAACAAATCCCCATTTCTTTAGTGTTTTATAAAAAAAAAAAAAAAATCCATAAGTTTATAATAAAGTTTGGAACTTGGCCAATCTTAATTTCGTCAGAAATTCATGTTAATTGATTTTAAATAATTTTTTTATAATCATTGTCATGCGCGGCGATCACAAAGAATATGTCAAGTGAAATATGAAGAACACTTCCCATGATATGACTATAAGTTTAGTTTAAACTTTATAGTAAAAGTGCAAGTAGGATTAAAATATTGATGATGTATCGTCTCAGTGCCACTTGGTTGTGGCTGATAAAAGAGAGTGGATTATTATACCATATTTCATATATCATGTTTTCGTCAACTTTAACGAGTCTTCTATAACAATTGTGTCACATGCCGGAACAATAATCTAATCTTTTCGTGGTTTTCATTTAATTTTAAAAAGTGGAAAAACAAATTTTAACTTAAAAATTATCATATATCGTGTTCTTAGCTCAATTTTTTTTTTTTAAAATGTTGATGACCTTCAAATTGCAATTTTGTGAACGAAAATATCAAGCGAAGTTTAATTATAATAGATTATTATTTTAAAAATACATACCGAAATGTTGAAAACAAAATAAAGTGATCATCTTTTTTTTTTTAAAAAAAAAAGAAAGAAAGAAAGAAAAGAAAAGGTCATCATATTTGCATTTTATAGTGAAACCAATAAAGTATATATTTTCGTACCTCATATATATATATATATATATATACCTATCCGATAACAATAAATTAGAGTGTGAAAGTGCGAAAGGAATAATTGAAATTTTGATTAGTAAATAAATAAAGTTATCTATCCAAAATTTTCTCAATTAGTTTGAACAATTCTATACTGCCTAATTATATATATATATTAATTGTTACTATACTCAAAAATTTAAGCGGTTATAAAATATTTTAACTATAGTATTTAATATGCTAAACGTTTCTTACTGTAAAATATATGTAATGAAAATATATTTAAATAAAGGGGGAAAAAATAGGTTTAAATTATAGACTTTCAAACTTTAATATTATATTAGTTATCATCATATTCAAAAATTTAAGTTATAACTATAGTATTTAAAATTTGATTGCGACAAGTTAACAATATATATTCAAATTAAAATAAAGACTCAGCCTGCCCATTTCCGTTAACGAATCTTGCAATGTAGACTCGCGCAACTACTTTAAATGATACCTCTTTATATTATTTACTTGACTATTTTAGAATTTGGTGTTGGTGGGCCACCTTAACAAGGATTAGACTGGTCTCAGATGTATCTGTTGTCATGAATCAGGAGTTATTCCCATTCTCACCCCAACCCATCCACTCCGCCACGCCATCCTCCACACCTCCCAACCCCCCTCTTAATTACAAAAATGAATTGGAAATATATCCTATTTGTCAATTTCTACTACCATCTGGACACTGTTTGTCTACTTTCATGTAATGGGAGACTTATTCTCACGATAAGAAAAAAAAACACCTACGCATATTAATAAAATATACATGATAAAATTTGAAATCCTATCATTTAGATGGATGAATAGGTATATAATCACCTTAGTCAAAGTAACTAGTGTAAGAAATTTAATTTTTTATCTATAATTTCATTTTTGGTAACTTTTTTTTTTTTCGAAGAAAGTAACTTTTTTAGTAATTATGTAATAGTTGGATTTAACTTCTTTTTTCTAGTTAAAATTTTCTTATTTACTTTGTCTTACTTTTTATTTTATCATACATTCTAAGAAATTAATTAGAACTTTGATCAATCACAAACTATGACCTTATCCCTCGTCAAGACAGGTAAGTCAATAGCCATACCCAATGAGTTTGACTTTTTTTTTTTTAATAAATATATAAGTTATATTATTTGACTAGGAAACATTTATGAATTTGTCAAGATATGATCAATTAATCAAAAAAAAAAAAAAACCTTAAAGGAAAGCGCCCATGAAAGTGGCTTTCAATACAAATGTCAATAAGTTAATAATTAGATATCAAAATTCTTTATTTTGGGCAACAATTTCAAGACACTGAAACCATCAAAGACGTAGACTGACGTTGCATAACATGGAAAGGGTCTCACCGTGTGCGATTGAACCGACATTTATATTAGGTTTGTTATGTTAAACGTTAAATCTTAATTAAATTTGTAGAAAATTTCAATACTGAAATATATGTATGTCAACTTACATATTGATATGTTTGTAAATGGTTATTGTATAAAGATTTAAAAATATTTCAATATAATTTAACATAAATTTTGTGATTACTAGTCTGTAAATTATAACCTAATATAAATTTCTCATCAAAGATTTGATGGACATGACTATGAATACACATTACAAAGTTTATATCTAATTAACATGAGCAAATATTCGTGTCTATCTTGTACAGTATCAACCGGGTTGCTGTATATTGCGTATGAGGTGTGAACAAGCAATTTGATTATGCAAAATTTTTTGCATTAATATGAAACGAAAAGGAGTCGTGCTCATTTTAGGTACATGTCTAGTTAAAAAAAAAAAAAAATGCAAGTACGAATGTGTGGTGCAGGTTTGGTAGCCGACAGAAAAATCAATTCAAAGAATTGTCTTCTGTCTCACACGATGGATTACTTTTATTGCATATACTTCAATTCCGTCATACTAATTCGATTAATCCACAGCTAGTTAGCTAGATTTTATTGTCGCTGCTGATTTTGAAAAGCCAAGACATTAACAACTTGATTTTTGAATCTGAGTTTCACTTATTGATACAGATTCAAAATAATTATTTACAAGCTTTCAAAAAAAAAAAGATTATAACTAACAGGGTTGACAAATTTCATAAATTGTTTAATTAAACGACTTTTTGGGCTATTGCTTTATTTATCACATGAGAAATCGTCACTGGTGAGATCATTAACATAGTCATCAATAGAACTTCAACGTAATCATTATCATTGTTGTTTTTAATTTGGATTTTACTTGTAATTAATAGTAAGCGAAGAGCTTATTGTTTTGGTTCCGATCATCATCAATCAAAGCACGGTAGTGTTTGAAGTCCAAAACCTTGGATTAACGGTAATAATCTTATAGACATTCGAAAGTTGATCACCAAATGTTGAATTTGATTGATTTTTTGACCTAAATCACTTCCCTTTTCGCTTCTCTGTGTGATAAAGTTTATTACTTCACTAGTTCACTATGTAAAAATAAATAAATAAATAAATAAAGGTTTATTACTTCACTAGTTCACTATGTAAAAATAAATAAATAAATAAAGGTTTATTACTTCACGTACATTGGTATGTGATAATTAAACTCCTTTTAGTCCAGAACTTGAAAAATAATCACAACCCACAACATAGAAAAAGTCGAAAGACTCAAGCAAGAACCGCATCATGAAATCTACCTCGTGGCCAACCATCACAATTAGGGATGATAATGGATTAGATCAGATCTGGTTTGGCCCTTATCAAACCCGATCCGAAAGTTTTTTAGGGGTGGCCCAAATCCAACCATGCTCGAATGGGTCGTTACTTTCTTTCTCAAATCCAAACCCGATTTGAGGGACTTATCCTGAACCCAACTTATTGACCTTATTTAGTTTTTAATTAACAATATAATTAATGTCAAAATTTTAATATAAAAAAAAAAGAAACAAATTGACTATGATATCCATAATATTTATAAAGGAATTCCAAATTCATATAAAAACTCTGAAAATTAAGAGTGCAAGACTTAGTTATCATGTAATAACTCCTTTTAATACACAATCATAGATTTAAAATTTGTTTATACTTATATATAGACTACGTTACCGGATTGGATTAGAACAAGAAAGCTTATATTAAATCCGATTTGAAATTTTTTAGGATTGCCCTAAACCTGACTTACGGTCTAAATAGATTACTACTTTCTACCCTAAATCCGCTCCAAATAGACCAGATTTGGACGAGTTTGGAGTGGATTAGACATCTTTCCATCCGTGATCACAATCCATCTAGATTCAAGACATTGTTGGGGCACAAGTCCATCCATAAGATTAATTAGTAAATTTTTTTATAATTTGCTCATGATATTTTAGTTGATTACACCGATTATAATCCAATAAAAGGATCCGAATTAAAAATTATGTTGAATTATCTTATGTACGTTGATATGACAACTAACCTTACCCATTTGCAAAATTGTGATAATGAGACGGACAATATAATGCTAAAATAATGATATATATGGCAATTATCAAATTAGACTGTCCTAAGTTTTTATAAAATTCAAAATTTTATTATTTTTTCTAAGCTAGATATATGATAATGAAATTGTCTATGAAATTGAAAGGAAAGTTTAAATTCTGTTAAAATTATTTCAACTCAATATTAATGGAAAAAGAAAGTGCGTACTTGACTATAATGTAATATGAAAAACGAAACACGTATATTAATTTATTATTTAAAAAAAAATTGTTATTATTCACTAAAAGAGTTTAGAATAAATTCGATTATAATATAACATATATTTTCAAAATATTATTTACTGTTCAAAACTTTTGGGATTTGACGTTAATGTACATGATGAATGATTTTTTCACCAAAGTACCTTGGACATAGTGCATGACTTCTTATTTTTATTTTTTGAAACAGACATGGTGCATCACTTCTAAGGAAAATCCTAAAAAATCATATGTGTTTTTGATAGATTATTCATTTTCTTCTATGTGGTTTCATTTTTATCTAAAATCTTTCATCTTTTACAAAATTAATAGAAAGATTGGACAAAACACCTTTAACTATCAAAATTTTAATTAAAAAATAATATTTTAAAATAAAAAATTAAAAAAAAATTGGAGATCCAGATCTGGATCTCCATAACCATTACAATACCATTATCTACCTTCAGACCCACAACCATCACAGATAAACATACCAACAACCATCACAATAAATCAATAAAATCATAACTATCATAGATGAACAACAATAAATCAGTAACTCACATTGAACAATAATCAATCAATAAACCTACAAAGATTGACCCCCCTCCCCCAAAAAAAAAAAAAAAAAAAAAAAAAATTAATATCATCAAACATTATCAAGCACCAAACCTTTAACTAGGTTCATCTAGATTTGAACCTAGTTGAAGGTTCAATGAAACCTCATATTGGTTCAAACCCACATAAGGGTTCGTCTAGAACGCTCATCTGGGTTCGAACCCAAACGAGACGAATCCTCATCTAGGTTCGAACCCAGATAAGGATTTGTCTCATCTGGGTAGGTTTCATTTGTGTTCGATCCTCATTTGAAAAGAAAGAGGAAATGAGAAGAAGCGGTGGTAGTGGCAGTGGCGATGGCGATGCCTGAGAGAGACAGAGATGAAGAGAAGTTAGTGTGAGAGAGAGTGGTGGTGGATGTCTAATGGAGGCGGTGGCGAGCGATGGAGCACGAGCTATGAGGTTATAAAGAGAGAGAGACTGATGAAATTATAGAGAGAGAGAGAGAGAGAGAGAGAGAGAGAGATCGGTGAAGTTAGAAAGAAAGAGTGTCGAGTGACTAAAAAAATGGTTTTTATTCAATATATACTTTTTAATTTTTAAATAAAAATTATTCTTGTTTTTTTATATTTAATATTATTAATTTATTTTAATTTTTCATATTTTAATTAATATATTTTTTAATTTTTTTTCGTATTTTTTTTTTTGCCCCTAGAGTCAAATGATCAACCTTATTTACCTAACGAAATTTATTACTGTCAGAGGTATTACCATCATCTCATACACCTCCAGAAAGTATTTTGAGTGTTTAATTAAAAATCAGACAATATTTTGGATAAAAACAAAACTACATGGGAAAAATGAATAATCCATCAAAAGTTAGAAGTTTTGTGGGATTATCCCTTTATTCACTTCAAATTATATGATTTAAAGCAAGGCTAAACAATTCGCTTGGCAGTTGGCGCCAATTTATCAATGGTAAGGTTGGACACCTGATATAGGTCAATAAATAAAATATTCTTTCATTTTTTTTATGTAGATTGTCCTTTTATTCTTGTATGAGTTTTTTTTTATCTTTGTATGAGTGGATCTTTCCCATATAAGAGTAGTATCTTGTGCTGTGTTACCGATATTTTTATCTTGTAAATTTTGATAGTTTTTTGAATCGGTATCAATCCTTCAAAAAATTAAAAAGAAAGAAAGAAAAAAGAAAAAAAGAAGCGAGGCCGTAAATATTCAAAGTAAGTGCATGACTTTTTGCATGTCCAACTGTCTAATCTTTTGCAGTGGCGTTTTGTAGAGACGAGGCTCACTACCGGGATCAATATTTTCAATATGGATCCGTTCCTTTGCCAAATCACCCGTACTTCACTCTAGTTGCGCTACGTGTGCAGTATTATACAAGTACATTGCTGTCTGCATATACTTTAGGCTCTGTTTGGCATAGTTTTTGGAGGCTTTGAAAACTCTTTTTGAGCTTAAAAGTGACTTAAAGAAGTATTTGAGTGGTTTTCCTATAATGACTTTTGATTATGGGAAGAGCTTCCAAGTGAAGCCACAAATTGAAGCTTCCCCGAAAAGAGTTTCCAATGAAAACAAGGGAAGTCAAAATTCTTTTAATGAAATTTTTATAATTCTCATTTTACCCTTATTTTAGTAAACAACAAATAGAATTTTCTCTTCATATCCCCACCTCCATATATATATATATATATATATATCTTTGTTTACTTTTCTGATTGCAAGAAAATTAATGCTTATATAACTTTTTTTCTTTTTATCTTTATCATTATAATTTTATGTAAAATTATTGACATAATTTGTATATCTTATTATGCATAAATGTATGTGTAATTTTAATCTAATTTTTATTATTTTACATATTTTAAATACCAAAGTTTAGATAGATATAATTGAAAAATAAGTTACACATATGTCTTTATAGTAAATTGTTTAAAAATAACATATATATATTATATAAGTGATAATTGAAAATATTTCATCTAAACACATTTAAAAGCTCTTCTAGAAAGATATAAAAGTCATATCATACTTAAAAGATATTTCAACAATATTTCAACCAAACGTCTTAAAAGCTCTTCTGAAATATATAATCCAAACAACATCTGAAAAGCTCAAACTTCTACTTCTCTGTTTTTACTATTAAAAGTAAAAAATAAAAGCTATTCTAAACTACTCTTTGTAGCCGTCGCTTGCACTCTTACTGTGTCTCAGGGCTTTCTACACTTTGCTAGTTTGTTTTCAAAAGCCATGACTATTTTTACGACGTGTTCAGTTTTTTTAAGTTTAAGCAATTCTTTGTAAACGTTCTTTTGAGTTTTAAGGCCTCGTTTGGTACGCGGGATTGGATTAGATTATTTTCATAGGATTGGATTGGATTGGATCGGATCGGATCGGATAAATTAATACTGTATATATATTTGGGATAGTATGGGATTGGATAAATTAATATTGCGATGTGTTTGGTTCAATATAGGATTGGATAAAATTAAATTAATTAATTAAATTTTTTTATAAATATATAAATAGCTGTTTTAAAAAAAAAAAATTACTGAAGATTGGCCCCCAGTTCGTCGCCACCAATCCGCCGCTGCGTCCACCTCCACCGCTCCACGTCTCACCAGCGTCGCCGCCGATCTATTCTTCTTCACCAGCGTCGTCGATGGGTTCTTCTTCATCAGCGTCGATTGATTCTCCACCGTCGTCAATCGTCCAGTGCCGCCGGTGTATTCCTCTTCATCATCGCCGATCAATTCTGCAGCCCCGTCGATCGTCCAGCACCGCCGATCGATTTCTCTTATCAGCGCCGACCGATTCCCCACGTTAACTGTACACACCGCCTCCATTCTCTCTCCTTCTTTTTCTTCTTCTGGTTCTTCTTCCATGGCAGCAGAAAGAAGTTTCAAAAATTACAAAAAAAAAAAACGATTAAAGAAGATGGGATTCATTTATCCCGGCTGAACAAGTGGGTTTCATTTAACCCACCTCAGTGGGTTAAAAATTTTAGATGGGATTGATTTTTCCAATCCCATTCTCTTACCAAACATGGGGTTTGGATTGAATCTTTTCCAAACCCAATCCAAACCCAGGTAACAAACGTGGCCTAAGTGTCTTCCAAGTTAATTGATTTTTTGCACTATTATTAATTTACTTTAGTAAATTATTGATTTTCAAGTTTAATTTATATTAAAGAATAATTTTAGATCTTTTTTTGAAATATACTGAGACTAAAATTTACGGCATTAACTATCTAATGATGTGTTTATTTAATGGATTGAGGAATGAGAATGGGGAATGAGATTGATTGATAGTGTTTATTTGCTTAAAATTCATTCCGTAATGGGAATGAAAGTGTGGGTCCCACATCAATTTGGGGTTGTGGAATGGGAATCTCATTCCCCCAACCCATATGAGAATTCCATTCTCATTCCCTTTATCAAGATAAAAAGTTTCTTATACCCTTATTTAAAAAATGTTTAAAAAAAAAAACTATTTTATTTGATGTTAAAAAAAAAACATATATTATAATAAGAAACTACATACCATTAGTTTTTCATCACCAATTTTTTAATTATCATAGTGGACTATTAAAATAATATATAATTTTTTTTCTATTATAATATGTAGTTTTTTATTTGATATTAAAAAAAAAAAACTGCATATTACAATAAAAAATTGCACATTAGGTTAGTGGACTATTAAAATAATATACATTTTTTTATTATAATATACAGTTTTTTATTTGATCTGTATATTATAATAAAAAATTGTACACTATTATAATTAATCAATAATTTTAATTAAGGGTATTTTTGTAACTTATAATTAATCCATTCCGATTCTAAAGCAAAGTAAACAGTTTAATATGAATACTGCTGGTTTCGATTCCGATTTCTGCTGTTGCAGTAAACAACTTATTTTGATTCTGATACATCATTCCGATTCCAAGTCATTCCGATTCCTCCAAGTGAAATAAACGCACCATAAATGTTTTTATTATTAAATCATATTAGACAATAATTTTAAAAATTTTGATTCATGGAAGATGATTTTCTTTTTCTAACATTAAAAAAAGTGTAAGTTTTTTAAATTAACATCGCAAATAAAAACTTTATTTTTCAATATTTTTCATTTATCACTTGCTAAGTTTGTGAACATAGACTTTTCCTTTTGTTTACGGACTAAGCATTAATTAATTCGAGACAGAAGGAAGATGTTAGAAGATTTATTTTCTTTTTTTGAACTAATTTTAAAATTTACCAATCTTTCTAGTCTTACTTTCTAAAATTTTAACTTCAATAGAATATGTACCTTAATGCGGCTGTATAATATGTTTGACAGACTTGAGCGATTTCCATAGCTTTTAGTTAATCCAAGTTCAAGTAACCTGAAATACTCTTTGATATAAATAATAATTATCTCTTCTATCACTTTGTTCTTTGTGGACTTAAAAAAAAAAAAAAAAAAAATCTAGATTAAAGATACAAAAAATTAATTCTGGAAATTTAATCCAAAGAGCTCTGCTATATACCAAGTTACAAACAAAAAAGTTTATGAACCGAGCGGATCAATAGGATTGATGGACTCAATAAAAATTTTTGGAAATAAAAGAAAAAAGTATATATCTAAATATTGCACCCAATAAATATATAGTGCTACAATGGGGTTATCAGAACAGCATCAAGAAAAAATATTATTAATTCGATCAAAAACATTGGAGGAAAGAAAGTCATGAAAGAACACGAAGCTATTAATATAAATGGCGTCTAACAGCTCTTCTTAATTCTTATCGATATTGTCTGTACATGAGCATCATCTTCCATGATCTTGTCCACTAAATTCCCTCCACTATTCATTACATGATGGTCCAATGCAATGACACTTGTCTACAACTGTCCATGTGTTCGCTACTTCACTTAGCTTCTATAAACGATAATGCATTAAACAATGTCCAACTCACTAAGTTTATGCATGAAAAAAATGTCTTCATGTACCGTCACTACCACCGCCACCTTTTTCCTTCTCCTCCTCCTCGTAGTCATCACCGGTTGCACCCGAGAATCGGAGGTGGTGGAAGAGGCCCGAGTCACGGTCTTGGAGGCTAGGAACTGGGTTCGAGCTTTTAGTGCGCCATATGACTTGAACTATAATCACGATAATAATAATCGTGCTGAGGCTTTGAGCTTGTGTGCTAGGTTCTATGAAATGAGTGAGTCACGGCTCGCTCGATTGCTAGTTGCTGGTGAGAACTACACTGATGATGATGCTCGTACGTGGCTCAGTAGTGCCCTTGCCAACCACAGGGCTTGCTCAGATGGATTGGAAGAGACCGGGTTCCATAAATCTCATGCAGGAGCACAAAATTTGAGTGTCTTGCTCGGAGAAGCTTTGAGTTTGTATGCGAAGCGTAGGGGCTCGAGAAGGCCTAGGGGTACGTTTATTATTATTGGTATTATTATTCTTTTGAATTGTTATCATTTTTTTTTTAGTTACTGAAATTAGTTCAGAAGACAACTGAAACTAAATTAGAAGGGCACTAGTGACAAGCCTTGACAAGGTTCATACATAAATAGAAAATAACTCATATGTATAAGAAAAAATATAACTTTTTTTTATTAATAAAGTTGAGATACACCTAATCGAACCCATCGCTAGCAAGTTATGAGGAGAGGGATGAGTATTTTATCACTCCTCTAACCCCCCTCCCTTAAGCGAATTGTTGTCAACTTGAGTATAGGTAGAAAAAAATCGACAATTTAATTAATATTTGTATATTGATATATATGTGATATATTTACAATATGAATTTTTAATAATTATTAAAACGATTGCGCAAAGTGGATTGTCTCGATGGTTGGCGCTCTTCAACTCTTGTCTTATCCAAGGTTTTGGGTTTGATTCATGCACCTTCCACTAATATGTGAGTAGTTTTTTCACTTTGTTTTGGTAGGTCTATCCCATTTTTGGGAGCAAAAATTCGAGCAGTGTTTTTAAGTTTCATCTTAGTTGGTTCTGACAGTATTTTAACCTAGTATAATAAAAAGGAAATTATTAAAACGATCTCTTGGTTTTAAAAGTTGTTATTAGTCTTTTAAGAGCCTTTTTTTCCTAAAAAAAAAAAAAAACAGAAGATAGACGAATTTATTTTCAAATATTATATTCGGGATGGAGATCTCAATGGAATAAACCTTTACTCGAAATGATTTCCATCAATTAATTTTTATAATTATTAGCTCAAAAATTATCATTGGGAATTATATACATAGTTAGCAAAGACGTACCTTTCAATTTTTTTTATTAGATTTAATACACCAAAAAATTAACATGCTTGAAAATCTAAACAAACAGCTAATTATGTTGTATAAATTGCTTTAAAAAGATTGTTTATTGAACTTTGTTACGACGATCCGATATTATTTTAATCTCAGTGTAAACTTAAAATCGAGAATAATATTAAAAGAAAATAAAAGTAATAAAATAAAAATAATGAACATGATATTTACGTGATAAAACTCTCAATATGAAGAAAACATCTACGGATCAAGGATAGAATAATTTTATTAAACCAACAATATTACAACCTCTCTCTAAAATTTTATGAGAGAACTCTCAAATACACTTAGAATTTTGGAAATTGGATATGAGATTATGAACAAATGAATTATAATTGTCTATTTATAAGCAAAATGTGGAGGTGAAAATCGATTAGCCTACCCACCAAGTGGTTGAGGCAATGGAGATTAAAGAAACTAATAAGGGTTGTGATTAATTTACCTCCCATCTACTTATCTCTCACCTAAACTAATTAAATTTGCCACCAAAAAATAGTCAACAAATGGGCTTCATCCTTAGCAAACTCGTTTTGGTAAAAATTAAATGTTTTTTCTTTTATTTCTGCTGGTTCGATAAATCAGGGATGCCGCGTAAGCCAAGATCCGATGAAATCGGTGGAATTTTGACATCATGGAATCCAGCAAACTCCAAGGCAGACTTTGTAGTGGCACTAGATGGTTCGGGCACACACAGAACAATCAACCAAGCATTAGCTGCACTCACCAGACTGGGCCAAAATCGACCCCGAAGAGTAATAATTTACATTAAATCAGGAATTTACAGAGAACACGTTGAGATTGAACATCACATGAAGAACCTGATGTTTGTTGGTGATGGCATTGATAGAACCATTGTCACTGGCAATAGAAATGTCCCGGATGGTGCCACCACCGCAGGCTCGGCCACATTCGGTATGATTAATTTAGAAAACTAAAAATTGAACATGTTTGTCACTAATTTTGATAAAAAATCATAGTAATTTGACAGTGACTTTCGATGGACAGGCGTGCATGGAGATGGTTTCTGGGCTCAAGACATGACATTTGAGAACACAGCTGGTCCTCATAAACACCAAGCAGTGGCACTCATGGTGGCCTCGGACCTCTCTGTAATCTATAGTTGTAGCTTCAAAGCTTACCAAGATACCCTCTTCACGCTCTCATTAAGGCAATTTTATCGTGATTGTCACATTTATGGTACTATTGACTTCATGTTTGGTGACGCATCGGCTGTGTTTCAAAATTGTGACATTTTCGTTAGGAGGCCAATGGACCACCAAGCCAGTATAATAACCGCACAAGGGAGAGACCATCAGGATTCTAATACAGGGATTTCAATTATAGGATCACGAATTGGACCAGCGCCTGATTTTGTCGCGGATACAAATTTGTTCAGGAGTTATCTTGGGAGGCCGTGGAAAAAATATTCACGAACAGTGATTTTGAAGACGGATCTTGATGGTATCATTCATCCGAAAGGGTGGACAGAATGGAAAGGTAATTTTGCGCTTTTAACATTATTCTACGCTGAGTACATGAATTCAGGACCTGGAGCATCGACTGCAAGCAGAGTGAAATGGGCTGGATTTCATGTGCTTAATAAAGCTGAGGATGCTAGTCCTTTTACAGTCAGTAGGTTCATTCATGGGGAGTTATGGATTCCTGAGAGTGGTGTGCCATTTTCTTCAGGGATTTGAGGAGCTGTCACTAGTTTTAAATAGTATTATATAATCTGTCTGATGTGATAAATAATATTGGTGGTATATTATGGACATATGTGTTTCTTTGAATTTGACTCCCTTTCATTCTTATTGTTTGGTGAAAAAAATATAATGTATGTTTTTCTATGACAAAACAAGAGATTATGAAAGAAAAAAAAATGATGTGTAAATAATGGGATGCATATATATATATATATGTTTTTCTCAAAACTTTTAACTTTTTTATTTTTATCTTTTTGAGTAATAAATATGTTTATTTATAATAGACAAGAGAATATAAACAAAGAAAAATGACTTGTAGATGATAAGATATTGATTTCTTATTTGCTCGATCTTTTATGTACTTTTTCTTTATGAAGGACAAATGTGTTTTTATTCGTGACAAAACAAGAGTATATTAAAAAAGAAAATGAGATTTTAAACTGTTGAATGTTAAAATCATGATATAGTATTTAGATAAAAAAATTATTTTAGAAGAGTAATTGAAGTAATGTAAATTTTCAAATTTGAAAAAAGTAAAAGAGAGATTTGAGTTTTTTTTTTTTAGATAGATTTGCACTTAAAACCTTAGATTTTGAAAAACATATGAATACTGTAAATTCTATACAACTATTTATAAGTATTAATTAAAAGAACATTTTGATTAGTGAATTATGATATAAAATATATAATACAATTTCAATCAAATAATTAACAGCAGTAGATACTTTCAGTCGCAATTTTTTTAAAATCTAAATCTAAAGCAACTATACCATAGCAAATTAGCAATTATAATTTTTCTTTTCCATTTTTTTTTCCCGTTTCTTAAATAAAGGGAATGAGTGTAAAGAGACTTATTTTATTTTCATTATACAAAGCCCCAACCTCCACGAGATGACATTTAAAAGGGCAGAACTGGAAAGTGAAATTGGCGGTCCAGTAACAACCTTACACGTGTATTTTGTGTCGACACCTGACTGAAAAGACTATAAATATCATCATTTTCGTCCCTGTCCGCCAAATTTCCTTTTCCGAGCAAAAACCCTAGCGCCTCTTTCTCTCTCTCTGTCAAAAATCAAAATCAAACGACAAACAGACAACCACATAGCTCCTCCTCCTCATCATCATCATCAACTACAAATTCAATTTCATAAAACACGATCGTCAATCAAGCTCATATTATATCGCATCAAAACCATAAACAATCACACAACATAGAGAGCGAGTTTCATTTCGGGACTCGATGGCTGGTGGTGGCTCAGACGCGGTAGAGACTACTAGCTTATCGTGTGTTCAATGCGGCAAGCCCGCACATCTCCAGTATGTGTTTCTCGCAACTCTCTCTTGAATCTTGATCGACCTCGTTCGTTTGAAACCTTTTCAGAATCTATTAAACCTTTTTTTTTTTAATTTGTTTAGGTGTCCGAAGTGCATGGAATTGAAGCTTCCTCGTGAAGGCGCCGCGTTCTGGTTCGTATATTTTCTCTATAATTTGTGTTCTTGTTTTTAGTAACATGTTCGATGTTAATGCTGTTGGTTTTACAGTACTCAGGATTGCTTCAAAGTTTCTTGGAGCTCTCACAAATCAGTTCATTTGAAGGCGAAACTGGCTTCTGGTGTACAGAATTCGGACTCAGTGAACGAAGGTTGGTCGTATTGTATGAAGAAAGGGCAGGGACGGATTCTGAAACTTCCACATTTCGACTGGACAGGGTATTTCTCTACGATTTTGATCCCATTCTTATTATAGTTATCTTTTATTGTATGTTAATTTGAATTTAATCAATCAGGTTTAACTGGAATACGTGATTTGCTAACTCCATAGTGTAGTTTAGTTGTATATGTAGATATTTTTTTGATGAAGCATATTTACATAGGATTGCAGTTTGCTGATATTTGATCGATGCATTGGTGAATTTCATTTTATTGTTGATTGAATTGGCTGTTTTTGGAATTGGGAACTGTATTGTTTGGTTTGTATTTTAGAATTTTGAAAATGTGAATGTTTCTATGTTTTTAGTGAACTTGTGAAAAATGGTTGTGTACTTTGTTTGCACAGGGCACTGAGGCCATATCCCATATCTAACAAGCGTATTGTACCGCAACATATTGAGCTACCTGATTGGGCGCTAGATGTGAGTCTTTTGAATCATTATTGTTAAGTAGTTGTTTTTGTTTACCATTATTTTCTAGCGGAGAATTTTTGAGAACCGACCTTGGTGTGGTTTATAATTCAGAGTATGAATGTATGCATTTATAGGAATTGACTAATTCTCGCAATAAAGTCAAACATGGTGAAATATAGAATTTGGCTTGTAGGCTTCTCTTTAATTCCTAACTCATATTCGACTGATGGAACTCTGTTTGACTCTTTGAGTTTTCAGTATGATTAATTCAATTTCTCCTTAATGTCTTAAATTTTAGGGAATTCCAAAAATTGAGCCCAATAGTGACCTGCAACATGTTGTTGAGGTAAGGTTTATTAAGTGCTAAATATTCTGGTTATAGCTAGATGTGTATATATATATAATGGAATTTATTCACTTTATTCTTTTTTTTTTTTGGTTATTGATTTATTATTATTATTTTGTGAAGATCAAAACTCCAGAGCAAATTGAGAGAATGCGAGAAACATGCAAAGTAAGTTTTACATTAATTGCTCTCTCTCTCTCTCTCTCTCTCACACACACACACACACACACACACGGTCATTCTGGTAGCTAAAGTATTTTGCTTTATCGTTGTCATTGATTGGCTTGCAAATATTGCCACATTTCTTTTCCTGCTACGTGCCTTTACAGTGCACCATTTGTTTCAGTGGGAGTGTGGTATGCTGTACAGTCTGATAGGAAGCTAGCCTGATTTAGTGTGGGAACTGTTCTTCATGTATTTCGCTTATTTTTGTTTTTATAGGATGTATGTGTTTCAACATGATGTGGAAACTCACCGATACTATTGCATGTCACTCTAATTTTTGGTTACAGACCTCTCATTTTACTAATATTTACCTTCAGATTGCAAGGGAGGTTTTGGATGCAGCTGCTCGGGTTGTTCGTCCAGGTGTAACAACCGATGAAATTGACAGAGTGGTTCATGAGGCAACAATAGCAGCTGGTTCGAAACTTTCTAATCCTGATTTTTATCTTACATTTTTTAAATCTGCATTATTGATGATGTGGTGAATATTTTAGCAGTGTTCAAGATGAACAATATTACAATCAATGGGTTGACTTAGTGTTACCATTTAGAATTATATTATTTGTTTTAGGCATTCTAGTTGTAACATTTTCTCCTGTGACTGATAATTGGTTTGCTAAACCATTTGTGTTGCAGGGGGATACCCATCTCCTCTCAATTATCATTTCTTCCCAAAGTCCTGCTGCACGTAAGTACTTCTATTATGTATACTTACATCTGTTTACTTGGGATTATAGCGTATTAATTGATTGAATTTGTTTCTCCGTTGCAGGTCAGTTAATGAAGTCATTTGTCATGGAATTCCTGATGCCAGGTAAGCTTATGTTTAACCGGGCATAAATTTTTCATCTTTTTAATTCATTTTTTTGGGTTAATTTCTGAGCATTGGTGATCCTCTCTTCTTCCGTTCTCCCTCTTGCCCACTCATGCCCAATACTTGAAGTCTTAAACCATGATGAAGTCTTATTATTTATAGTCTAATATAGCACTTTTGTATCACAAGTGTACCTATTTGGATTTATTTGAATTATACTAGTGATTGGTTTTCAATGTCTCAGAGAAATCTGAAGACAACCTGACTTGTTCTTATTGCTTCAGGAAATTAGAGGATGGAGATATTGTAAATATTGACGTTACTGTCTACTATAAAGGTGTTCATGGTATGAAGTGCGAAACTCATTTATTGAACAAATTCAAATATAAAGTAGAAGTTCATAGTTGACTAATTCACCGTTTTATTATGCAGGTGATTTGAATGAAACATACTTTGTGGGAAATGTTGATGAAGCATCGCGTCATTTGGTCCAATCTACATATGAGTGCTTGGAGAAAGCAATATCTATTGGTATGTGTTATACTTGTATTCCAATTAGTTGTTCCCGGTAAAGCTGAGAACTAAGCTCAAGAAAAATAATTTCTTGTGGCTGTTCGCAAAATTTCTGATGTCTCTCTAGGTAGTGCCATGACTTTATTATGATGTTTCTTTGTTCTCAGTTGACTGAATGAGGTAGCTAGGTGGAAGTGTCTTCAGCAATTTCATTCACAATCTCCAAATTCTGTTGTGATATTGTGAATGACCTTTTGATAAATGTTGCAATTGTATAAATCTTGAAACTTTTTCATGTAGACATTTTATAAAGATTTATCCTTTTTATCTGGGCTTGCTTTTCAACAATAGTTTTAAGACCTTAATTGATTACCTTCTTTTATCAATTCAGTGAAACCTGGAGTGCGATTTCGTGAAATTGGTGAAGTTGTCAATCGTCATGCTTCTATGTCAGGACTTTCTGTGGTAATGTGTAATTTTGGGTCTGCAGCTGTGAATCATTGGTTTATTTATTTAAACTATGTTTAATTCTTTTTTATTTCTATTTTACTAAACAGGTAAAATCATATTGTGGTCATGGTATTGGTGAGCTGTTCCATTGTGCACCAAACATTCCCCATTATTCAAGTATGTTACATGACCTCCCATATAAATCCTTTAGTGTTTTTTGGAATTTGACAGTACAGTGGAATGATCAATTGCTACCATAGTTTGTTAAAAGAGTCCAAATTACATGATGGTTTTTCACATCAACATTGCTTGCCTTGACCTAAGCAGGAAATAAAGCAGTTGGTGTGATGAAAGCAGGACAGACCTTTACAATTGAGCCTATGATTAATGCAGGTAGGTGCTTGATTCACATGTTTTAATTATCGAACCTATCGGTTGGACAATGTTCTCTTGCCTATTACATCTAAATTGATTTCCTTGATAGGGGTTTGGCGTGATCGGATGTGGCCTGATGGATGGACTGCTGTGACTGCCGATGGCAAACGCAGTGCTCAATTTGAACACACACTTTTGGTAATTCACACATCTATCGTATTGTCTTTGTGATTTTTCTACAAAGCAATTTCTACAGGCTACCTCTAGTATGCGCTTCAACATTTCATAAATTAATAATTATTGTGTGACTGAGAGTTATTGCTTTTAGCATTCATTCTAAAGAGAATTTCAATATGCAGGTCACAGATACAGGTGTTGAAGTCCTTACAGCAAGGCTACCGTCATCTCCCAATGTGTTTCCTTGGTTAAATGCCTAATTGAGAAAGAAAGGCCATGAACTTCCACCAGCTCACGGATTGTTGTAAGCCATTTTGCGGGAATCTCTCTCTTTTGTTGAGTGAGGGAAATATGTAATTTGTGTGACAATAATTACTATAAATATTCAGTTTTGAATTTAGAACACTAGTGTGACTTCTCTTGAATGGATTATGCACCATCCTTCCTATAAGAATTATAAGAAAATTTTTCTATATGCTTTTTCTTGTTAAAACTGGATTTTTGCAGCAATCAAATTTAAATCATGCAAATATAATGAGAACTGAAAAAAAACCATTTTTTTTTTAAAATTTTTATCAAAATAATTCATAATTTTCATCAACCTTTACAAACCGGTCACAAAAGGTCCATGACACGAAACTGACTCATGTATTTTCCTCGCATTTTCACCCCAGGAACTAATGATAAATTAATAGGCCCTCCGTGAAAACTCCAAAGAAGTAACAAGCAACTCCAGATTTTTTAATAAAACACAACAAATATGCGAAAGAAAAAGGTAAAAGATGTATGACAAACCTTTTTCTTCTGGCCGCAATATTGTTTTAAGGTACAACAGATGGAGAATTTATTCATCAGAACCCACTTGACCCTACTAGCGAGGAATATGATGCATTTTCATCACGTGTTATCGGCTTCTGCTGGCTATCTTTGCTTGACACTTTGTTAGCAGTGTTGAAAAGTGCTGTGTCAAGACCAACCAAATCATACAATTCTAATCTTTGGTGCTTTGCGGCTTCCACATCACCTTCCCAGCAAGTTTCAGCAATAATTTCCATGGCTTTCTCTATTTTATCCTCCGGCACAAGACTACCGTTTTGTAGGAGGACAAGGTAAACTTGTTCAGCTGAAGCTTTCCGAATCTGGGTAAAAACTTGATACATTAAAAGAGGCATACGATATCTTATAAGATGGGTCCATGATCAATTTTAATTTTGCATTGAGTAATACAAACTCAATGTAGAGAATCATTTTAAGATTAAAAGCAAAAGCGAGATGCTTTCTTCAAGAAGAGGATGCAATTTAATTCTAGAGGCAAAAGGTATGTGAAGTTCATGATTCACCAATGTCCAATATTGAAAGTGAGCAGCACAAACCTTAGGGTACCGATGACCAAGGAAAGAGAGAAGCTGAGAAAAGGCCTGACTATTGATGGGTTCTGATAGTGAAGCAATATATCCAAGTATTGCGATGCCCGCATATAATTTAGAGAAATCCTTGGACACTTTCAATTCAATATACAGGGAATCCAA
The DNA here is from genome assembly GCA_019925255.1 of Litchi chinensis. Lineage (NCBI taxonomy): Eukaryota > Viridiplantae > Streptophyta > Magnoliopsida > Sapindales > Sapindaceae > Litchi > Litchi chinensis. The sequence continues at coordinate 2,092,758 of CM034463.1, forward strand.
AACTCCAGCACAGAAGGTCGGGGTATGAGCCTAAAAAACAAAATCAAGAATCAAATAGTTCAAAAGTGTTCACAAGAAGGATAAAGTCACTCTCTCTCTCTCTCTCTCTCTCTCTCTCTCTCTATATATATATATATATATATATATAAGCCACAGCCATGCTTATAATAATTTATATTTACAAACTACCATTATATTAAAAATTAAAATGAATGAACCTGACTTAGAAACAATAAACAATTGGCTTCTTATTTGAAAGCTTTTGAACGGTGCCAATTTTCTATCTTTCTGAAGGCCACACAAAGCAATTATCGTCATCCTCTAATTAACATTAATTGCTTGAATTCTGACCTACATGGTCTATAAGAGAAAAGATTAATGTTGGAGCTAGAAAACAACTGTAAATATGAGTGTCGTTCTTCTTTCTTCTATAAAAGAAAGAAAAAAAACAAAATAGTTTTTCATTTGGTTCACCACTTTCGAAACTGAGGACTAGTGCCCAACTTTGGTAATTAGGAAATCCATTGCATATAATATAACATGTAAGTTGTTGGAAACTGAAGGTCTTGCAAATCAGCTCAATAGCTGGATGATATCAGTTCTAAGTTATAGCAACCAACACACTTTATCTACACAATCATAAGCAAAGGGAACATCTATAGATATGCCTTGACATCTGCTTGTTGCATTGTATATAAATTCATGAGAAAATAGGGAAACATAAGCACAGGGAGTCAACTGATGCATTGACATAGGAAGTTTGATTCAAAACTCCAAATTATATATGATCTGAGAATATAATACGTGGCAATTGTTTTAGGCATTCACACAGAGAACGAGAGAGAATTTACTACTAACCTCCATATTCAAGAGTATCTTCTTGCTGAACAGAATCTCAATTGTCTGAAACACAAGAAGTTCCATCAATATTTAAAGCATTTTGAACAATCGAATTGATCAACCCTATGCAAGGGTGACAGAATAGGAAAATATATCACATCTAATATCCACTAATTTACAAACTTTGCACTGCAGTCTATGACAGTACAGCACATCAAAGCCAAAAGGTACTTTAATCATCCAATTTAAAAAATAGAGGGAAACTATAGAGAGGTAGAATTGAGTTTTTGAGATTGTGGACGAACCAAAAGAATATGGCACATCGTACTAAAATAGGAAAAACACGAATAATTTCAAATTTCTAAGCAATAGGTTGTGTACCTTCAAAGTGGGAACAATAACCCTGTCACATTTCTTGTATTTTTCGAGAACCCAAAGGATGTCATTGCACAGCGTGTACTCTCTGGAGCCTCTTCCATTGAGGTCTTCAGCTTCAACTACTTGAAGGTACTCCAATAATGCTGAGATTGATGCCTTCCTCAAAGAATCTTGCAGCCCTCCAGTTGAAATAACTAATCCAGATAATACAACTCTACTGTAACAACTGAACTGAAGTAACTGTACAAAACGTGGATATGAAAAGGTGGGGACCTACAATGTAGAACACGCCCAATTTGTCAGAAAGACTAAAATTACCAATCATGTAAACTAGGGAAAACTTACATATGAGAAACTTACTGCCCACTTCAAGTCTGCTTCCTTGGGAACAATTTCTTCCAGTTTTTCCCTGTAAGGTATAAATGGGACAAACACAGTCTTGTGGTACAAGATTTTTTGAAGAACCTTTGCAGCTGCTTCTCTTAGTTTATCCATCTTCTCTACAGCTTGCTTAATAATTCCTCCAACTAAACTGGTAGCCAAATTCGCATCAAAAAATGAGATAATCTCGCTATTTTCAGCCTTAGGACTACCAGGCATCCCTGGCATAGATTCAACTCCTAGTGGTTTTTTAGCTGAACTCATGGAATCTCTCTTACAAAGGATATATGTACATATCTCAAGGCCATCCATAGCAGCCTCACGAACCCAAGAACCTACATCACCTCTGTTATCAACAGAATAGTCATCTAGAGCTATAAATAAGCTACTCATCACTTCGTTTTTGATAAGATGAAACACAGATGTGTCATCCTCTCCAGAGCTGACACTGGAATGTTCTCTTGCCTGAGTTAATGTCTCACACACTGATATAAGTCCTTTAACAGCATTTACACGGGCTTCAGCATCTCTGTCTTCCGGCTTATCCTGCACCCAGAAAACAAAGTTATTTGAATCAAAATCATCCAATTTCAGTACCAAAGAATAGAAATCCTTTTCTTTCAATGAAAAAATAACTATTAAATGCACCTCAATTGCACAACAGCTGCAAAGCTTTAAAAGCACATCCTTCCACATGCTAGCTAGAAATTCATAAGGCAAAACACCAATTGCCAAAGCAGCTCCTCTTCTCACAGCCACATTTGGATCAGTCAGCTGTTCCAGGTACTTAGATGTGATACCACCAGCAACTCCTTTGTCTGAGGCTACAAAATATGCTTTCACGAAGTGGTTCAAAGCTTTTACAGCTGCATTCTATACATCACATAAAAATCGTCTCACAAACAGATTATTGCAAAAGAATAAGATAAGCTAACAAACAGGAAGTCTAATATCACAAGACAAGCACCTGTATCTGAGAATTAGGATGTCTCAAATTCTCATTGAGAGTATCGAGTAAACTTCGCTTTGTTTTCTCTGGTAATGACAAATGAGATGAAGCAATACACTCAATGAACCGAGAAACAGCTGAACGCATTATCTCTCCACCCTTCCCACGATAAAGACGTGCTTTCTCAATACCAGGAACTACACCAGCAACACGTTTCTGTGTATCTGTTGACAAAATCGAAAGGACAAACTCATGGTTTGGTATATGTATTCACAAAATCAAGAAACTGAGATATAGATAATAACATATTTCTCCCATTTCCCACTCTTCACATCGTAAATGAATAAGTTTTCCTTAATACCAAAATCACAATAATTATGATTCTTTCACCAAGGAATCCAAATAAGTAGGCTCCAACATGTTGTCCTGGAGTGCAGTGGGAGACCAACATCTATATGGGACACCGTGACCAGACTAACTCTAATCTATTGTAAAGGATTCTAAACCTTCTAATAGTTGGCAGAAAAATGCAACCAGCCTCAGTATTTACTTATGAACTCCATTTAGGCAGCTGCCTCCAACACAATAAATTACTTATCAGGCTGACTGCTTACATGTTAAAAATTGTTTTCAAGTATTTCCAAACTTTTAACAGAGATTATATTATCATTTTCAATAGTCAACTAAGATTAATGATTAAATACAGATTTCACAAAATGTATATTTTTTTGTAGTTAATTAATCCATTATGTAAATTTAAGTATAAAATCAGGACCAATAAGAAGAAATTTAAATTTGACAAAACACAAATGCATGTGCAGTAGAAATAGCATTTCCATTCAGTTAATGTAAAGTTTGAGGCAAGTAAAAGGTACAAACCAGCAGAAAGAACATATTCACATTGATGTAGAGCCAAAACAACTTCCCCAACTGCTAAGGTTGCACCATGGCGCATGCATAAATCAGTTGAGAGAGTACAAGGAATTAATTTCTCCACAACAAAATTTGCAAAATATTCAGGTTCATATTTGGCTAAGGCAGAAAGTGCTTCCGCAGCAAGCTCTCTCATAACTTTATCCTAAAAACAACAAAATATGTTTTTTAAACTACAATGATATGAAGCAAGAAGTAAACGATCGTGACAACAAAAAGGGCAAATATGGTAATACAGGATAATCGTTTTGACAAAAAACATAAGTTTCTCATTTCCTGTAATATGCAGTGCTTATAGTAAATTATTTGTATTATCCATACTTTACTGAAAATCTAGCCAAAAAGTTCCAACAAACAAAAAATTGATAATAATTACTACTATATTGATAATACATCTTAGTTCATCTGATAATCAAGAGTAGAACAATAAAAACTAGGATGAAAAACCTGTACCATAATATACTGCACTGAAGTAGACGTTACGCTTATATAAAATATTATCAGGATTATAAAAGATGGCATAAGCTTCATCTATCACAAAAACACTTGCCCAAACAATTGTTGGAAAATGATGTTTAAAAAAATAGAAGAAAAAGAAGATGATCAGGAGAAGAATACCCAGTGACAGATCTTGTTAAACATGAGTTCCTCTGCAAATGGGTAAAGGTATCCCTCATACTGAGCAATAGAGACAGCAACATGAAGGTAAGAGTTTACTCGCGAAGAGAGTGAAAAGTAATCTGCAGTATTCACTATGTCAATGCCATGTGGGTAATTTCCTTGTCTTCCAACATTCTCCTGAAAAGCAGCTGCAGCCGCTCTTCTACAGTTAACCTAGTGTCATATATAAAAAATTTTAGCCAGGTGATAGAAAATAACAAACAGTGGTATGATAAATGTAAACAAGCAATAACAAAATGGACACTATGCACCTCGCGGTCATAGCAGGCCACTGTTAATAAGTGTGGAGCAAGTTGTTCCAATATGTTTCTCATATCCGTGTGATAATATGCACGTCCAAATGCCCAACAAACATAGGCAGCAGCATCACGTACGTGAGATCCTACACTATGTGAACCTCTTCGAACATCATAATGCAGTGCCTGTTAAGAAGATTCAATTCCAATCAGTGTTAACATTGTCCAATAAGTGTGGGTATCTGATTCCGGTTTCAACCACAGAAGTTGTACTTGGCATGCAATTAAATAAATCAGCATGGCAATTCAGGTACATCTTGTGCTTGAGCAAAGACATGCACAGGTAAACAAATTAAAGCAAAATTGAAGAGGCAGCTTAATTTTAATAAATTATAGGAAAATGCATTTGTTCAACAGGAAAATTTTCGTCCATTCATTACATGAGAACTATACAGAAGCTATTGTTTACTCAACATTGCATTGATGGTCTATTTAAAAAGAAACAAATTTCAAATACTAAGCAAGAGAAAAAGACCTCCAACCTTCACAACAACAGGTACAACTTTGGGAAGACTGCTAGGTAAGAGCAATCCTCTACGTGCTAGTTCAGCCAATGCTAAGCAACCTCCATGCCAGGAACCATCACCCTGGAAAATATTAGCCATGTCAGCATGATTCCACCGCAAAAATAGAACAAAATTAAGATATATAAAGCATTAAAAATGATTGCACTACGAATCATGACATTCCCCAGTTACTACTTGGCATGTTTGATGTAATGACACGACAAGATTCTAAAGAGAGCAACAGCACTAGCTTACCTCGCCTTGGGAGAAGAGTTCCAACACAGATGACAAGACCTCTTCTGAAAGGGCAGATGTCAAACATGAAGTTATCCGGCCTATCCCTTTTGCAGCAGACCAGCGCACAACAGTGTCCTGTATTACCAACAAATATGATTATCAAAAAGGTTTTAAATGATAAAAACTATAATGCAGCAAGAGAAAACAAGATGAAGCAGAAAGAAGCTGCTCATCCAGAGCAATCCATACCTTCACAAAACTTTTAGACATGTTTTAGAAGATAAATAAAACTTGAATCCTAAGTTGCAAAGCCTGTAGGGAATAACCCATGGACTAAAATCAAAGAATCACTTCTCAAAAGAGAAGTAGATTCCAACTTGGATCTTCATGCCTCAAGATCCACCTTTCTATTAAGGGCATGCATGGCGGAAATCCATTCAATAACTAAAACTAAACCAACTATGCATCAGTTCTCCAGGCCTCAAGAAAACGCTTCTAGATGTTAAAACACTTACAGTGCGCTCAACACTCTTTTGAGGCTCCTTACATGCTGGATTATCTATTTAGTTTCATTAGATTCAGTATAGTCATGCACTTGCCTTAGCAATTCTGCTCAAGTCAAATCTCTTTAGAACATTTATTGACTTATTTAAGTTCAGAATTTACATTCATATTCAAGCATCATTCCCTAAAGATATTCTCACATATAACTTGATAAAGAGGAGGAAAGGAGGGCGAGTGAGGGTGTGGGGCTGTTGTGTTGGGTGAGTGGATGATTAGCAAAGTCAAGTAGAAAGTCTCGACAACAAATTCAATTCAACACTAATTAAAATCCAGAATCCTAAGGGGGTCTGACTAGATCAACTAGTGAGACAAAAATCCAAAGATGACTAGAATATCAATCTAATTTTCAGTGTAGAAGCAGCCAAATTGTATATCAGAAAGTATTCAAGTCCATAAAGGGATCTCACCCTTAAGACATACCGTATCTCTCAATCCAGAAAGTAGAATTTCAATTATATCTTCCAAAATTTCAGGAATATCCATGTCTTCATCTTCTGGGTGGATTGAATTTTCATCTAAATTGGTTCTGTGGACCACACTTTGATTATGCTCTGTTTCCCTGGATGCATTCCAGGACATATTCTCCCCTAGTGAGCTAGTTTTACCCTGTAAAGAATATCAAGAGAGCAAGAAAATGCCATCAGAGAGTGATGTTAATTTTAATGGCCTAAGCCACTTAATATAATACCACCTTCCAAAAAGGTAAAAAAAATATTTTTTAATGGGTAAGATGGCATCAAAGACCAACTGTAACTCCAACATGCCACTTAAGATGAAGCCAAAGGGGCATACAAAAGGAACAATGATGAGCAACGACACAAGAAAAAGTACAGAATTTAACTAGCAAAACTAATGACAAGGAATGTATACATAAGCCTGAGATGACAATCTACAATGCAATTAAGCATATCGTCGCAGCAAATACTTCAGAGCTTGATAGTTGCAACTCCTTTTACACTCCTCTGTGTGTGCACGTGTATTTGTTGCTAGCAGAGAAAAATGTGTCTCCCAAAGATTCAATATAAAAGTCTGTAAAAGTGAAAGATAAGGCATGTAGATAATGCGATGTACAACAGCACAGAAAGAAAATTTTTCCTTGTAGAAAAATATATAACCGAGAAAGAAAACCTTGGGTTTGCAATATTGTTAACAAGTTCAAAATGTATGCCGATTGGCAAGTAGTTTCACATTCTGTATAAATACATATTTGAAAGTACTAACCACATATCGCCAGGATGGTGTACGATGAGGGAGACAAGTAAGCCCAATCCGCTGAATTAATTGCACAAGATACTTGCGAAGCAAAGGACCCCGAGAAGCAGAACCAGACTTGAATAATACTGATGCATCATTCCAAACAACTGGAACCACGTCAACCAACACTTTCCGACCACCAGCCTGACTATAGTAAATAACATATAAGAGATCCAGAAGCTGAAAGTAGAGACTGGTGGAATGAAAAATCATTTAAGATGTCAATCCTGATGGATTAATCAAAATGAAATCCTACTACCTGCAACTTTAAAATTATACTTCTTTTAAAAGGACTAGCAAAACTAAAGTAGGTAATAAGATGATCACAACCAAAACTTCCACAAACTTCCTTTTTTCAAAAAAATTTCCTTTGTTTCCTATCAAATCCAAAAAAATCTGAAAGCCAGTCACATCTATTGTGACAATAAATAATCAAAATGTCAGCAAATTGATAGCAGAGGGTTATATCTATATAGCTTCCCCCTCCGCAGGCATCGCCTTCAGGGGAGCGTAAGCACTTTCTCGGACAGTCCCTTCCAGAGCGCCTTGACGGCAACTCCTTTCACAGGTAGTGCCCTCGGAGCGCGGAGATCGCAGGTCACCGGTGATAAATACGCTGCAGATCGATAGAAAATGGCTCACAGATCGCGAGGACGCTATGAGAAGCGTTCATAGTAATCATCCGAGATAATGGAGAGATAGTTCGCAGATTTGTCGGAGGACATAACAGCGTACAAAATATCCTAGCTTGCTGATTGTAGATGCAAGTCTCCACAGAATAATTAGTAATAGAAGATTAATCGCGAGAACGCCCTTCTGAGCGTATGTGCTTAAAGGTGGATGCGCGCGTAGAATAGTAATTTCTTGACGATTTGAATGCTTTTCTTCTGGGCATGAATTATAAGTTGATAGGTTATGTAGATATTCCCCAGAAGATGATAAGAAATAGCTCGTTGGTTGTATAAATTTCTTCCAAGTGATAATAAGTAGCAGCTGGCTTAGTGAGGATAAATTATAACGAACTGCCGCTCTTCGTTGTAATAAGTCTTGTTTATCGAATTATCTTGTTTTCTGCATTGGACATATTATAGACAACAGTAGAACAAGTGAAATCACTTTATTTGACAATCATTAAAGTGAAATATGTACAAGAGTTCAAGAACGAGCTGACAGTTTTAAACGTAGTAGAACGGAAATGCTCTGCGTTCCAAGCGCACGGGAGTTCGGATCCATCCATGTTGGTTAGGTGATAGGCGTTGTTCTCTAGGTTTTCCTTGATGAGGTAGGGACCTTCCCAATTTGGCCCGAGTGCTCCATCACTTGACTTGCGAGCTGGGAGGAGGATTAGTCTTAGGACTAGGTCGCCTGCCTTATAACTTCGAGCTCGGACTTTCTTGTTGTAATACCTGGCAACTTTTTGCTGATAAACTGCTACTCTCATGCGAGCTGTCTCCCTTGCTTCTTCAATCAGGTCCAGGCTTGCAACGCGTAGCTGATCATTGTCTTCAGGTTGGAATGATGCTCTTCGCTGGCTGGCAGCTTCGAACTTTGCTGGGATCATAGCTTCGGTCCCATATACCATGGAGAATAGGATTTTACCAGTGGAGTTGTGAGCTGTTGTTCTGTAGGCCCAAAGTACTTTCTGTAATTCATCTACCCAAGCCCATTTCCTTGCTTCCAGTTTGGTCTTCAAGGTTTGCTTGATGATTTTGTTCACAGCTTCGACCTGACCGTTGGCTTGAGGGTGATCTATAGTTGAAAAACTCTTCACTATCCCGAGCTCATTACAGAAGTTGATGAATTGCTCACTAGTGAACTATGTCCCATTGTCTGTTACGAGCTGTTGAGGGACTCTAAACCTGCATATGATGTTACTTCACACAAATTTTTCTATCTTCGTAGTGGAGATCTCTGCAAGCTCCTTAGCCTCGGCCCACTTAGTAAAGTAATCTACAGCGACCACTACATGTTTGCACTTCCCACGATCTATTGGTAGAGGTTCGATTAAGTCCATTCCCCATATTGCGAAGGGTCATGGCTTACCATCTGTTGGAGGTAAGCTGGTGAAACTCGTGGGACCTTGACGAATCTCTGGCACTTGTCATATTTCTTGACCAGGTCAACAGCGTCCTGCTTCATGGTCGGCCAATAGAATCCTTGCTTGAGTGCCTTCTGGGCTAAAGATAGTCCCTATGCATGGTTTCCATAATGACCAGCATGTATGTCTCTCAACACAATCTCGCAGTCCTGGCCGTCAATGCATCGCAGAAGCAGGGCTGAGAATCCCTTCTTGTACAACCTGTCATCGTAAATGCAGTAACGAGCTGCTCTAGCTCGCAGACGACGTGCTTCTAACTTGTCATTTGGTAGCTTCCCTTCCTGCAAGTAGTTTAACAATTGTGTCATCCAAGAGTCGGAATGGACGCTCATGGTCATCAACGCATCTCTTCTTCCTATACTTGGCGTTGGCAGGATTTCTACTGGTATGAATCCCAAGAAGTCTGCATCCTGGGTGGTTACCAAGCGAGCTAACGCATCCGCATAGGAATTTTGAGCTCGTGGAATCTGTCTTACTTCAAACTTTTGGAAAGCCCCCAGTAACTATTTGGCTTTCTGAAGATACTTAGTCATTTTAGGTCCCCTGGTTTGGTACTCACCCTATACATGGCACACCACGAGCTGAGAGTCACTGAAAATCTTTACCTGCTCAGCTCGCACTGCTTTGGCTAGGCGAAGTCCAGCGAGCAATGCTTCATACTCGACCTCATTGTTGGTGGTCTGGAACCCAAATCTCACGGCGTTGAGGATCTTGTGACCTTCTGGACTAATCAGTAGTACTCTAGCCCCCGAGTTATGCTCGTTGGAGGACCCATCCACGTACAGCTCCGAGGTTGGGCCATTTGCGCTTTCAGCCTGCTCCTCTACAGGTCCTGCGAATTCAGCAATGAAGTCCGCTAGGGCCTGGGCCTTGACCGCAGTCTTGGGCTTGTACTCGATGTCGAATTGCGCGAGCTTGATGACCCATTTGAGTAGTCTGCCCGAAGTATCTGCCTTCTGAAGGACTTGCTTGAGGGGATACTATGTAAGGACCTCGATCTGGTGGGCCTGGAAATAAAGACGCAGCTTCCTCGACGCGATCACCAGGCAGTATGCCAACTTCTCCATCTACGAGTATCTGGTTTCCGCGTCGACCAGCCTTTTGCTAATGTAGTACACTGGTAACTGCATCTTCTCTTCCTCCCTTACTAGGGCAGCACTCAACGCGTGTTCGGACACTCCGAGGTACAGAAAGAGCATTTCTCCTTCCTTTGGTTTTGACAGAAGAGGAGCTCGGTCCATATACTCTTTCAGCCGCTGGAAAGCCTCATCGCATTGCTCGGTCCACTCGAAATTCTTCGCCTTTTTTATGGCTTTGAAGAAATGAATGCATTTATCTGTAGCCTTTGAGATGAACCGGCTGAGGGCCGCGACTTGACCGTTGAAGCTTTGGACATCTTTAATCCGAGCTAGGGACCTCATCTCAATTAGTGCCATGATCTTCTCTGGATTAGCCTCAATTACCCTGTTATTCACCATAAAGTCAAGGAACTTATCAGATGTCACTCCAAATGCGCATTTTAATGGGTTCAGCTTCATCTGGTAACTCTTCAGGATTTGGAAGGTTTTGTCCAAGTCGTGGACATGGTCTGCTGCTTGCTTGGACTTCACCAGCAAGTCATCCACATACACCTCTATAGTCTTCCCGATCTGCTCCTGAAACATTGCATTGACCAGACGCTGGTAGGTCGCCTCTGCATTCTTCAGTCCAAAGGGAATCACTTTATAACAATACATGCCCCGGTCACTAACAAACGATGTGTGCTCCTCGTCCTCCGGGTTCATAGGGAATTGATTATAGCCCGAGTAGGCGTCCATGAAGCTTAAGAGCTGATGTCCGGCAGTCGCATCCACGAGCTGATCAATCCTGGACAATGGAAAATTGTCCTTAGAGCATACCTTATTCAGGTCGGTGAAATCGATGCAGGTCATCCATTTTCCATTCTTTTTCTTCATAAGGACCGGATTGGCCACCCAGACAGGATATTGGGCTACGCGAATGAATTTGTTGGTCAGCAGCTTCTCGACCTCCTCCTTCAAGGCAGCATACCGCTCTGGCATCATTGGCCTCATCTTCTGACGAACTGGCTTATGTTGGGGATCTGTGTTCAGTTTGTGGCACATAACTTCAAGATCTATTCCCACCATATCTTCTTGATTCCATGCAAAGACATCCAAACTTGCCTTGAGGAAGTCAGCGAGCTGGGCCTTAACCTCTGGGGATAGGTCTCGTCCCACCCTCAAACATCTTTCTGGGTTTATCTCGCTGACCTGTACATCTTCTAGTTCTTCAACAGGTCCTATAGCCCGATCTTCATCTACCTCGCGAGGGTCGAGGCCGTGACTCATCCCTGTTTCGGTTACATCTCGCGGTCCACCACCGGAAACCACATTTACCTTCTTCCCCTGAACTCTCATTTTCACAGCGTCCTCGTAACAGCTTCTGACCAGGTGCTGCTCTCTTCGGACACATCCTATTCCATTGGGAGTTAAGAATTTAACTGTCAGCGTCCTTGTGAATGTCACCATGTCTAGATCGTTCATGGAGGGTCGTCCCAGTACCACGTTATATGCTGACAGGCAGTCAATGATTAAGAAGTCGGTTAGCACGGTAGCTTGTCGACCTGGTTCCCCAAGAGTAAGCGGCAATCTGATTTGGCCTATTGGTGTCACAACATCTCTAGTGAAGCCATAAATAGGTTCTGGTGAAGGCATTAGTTGCTCAGCTCCCAACCCCATATGGTCAAAGCATTCCTTGTACATTACGTTGACCGAACTCCTAGTATATACCATGATCCGCCGCACCTCGACATTGCTGATCTTAGCTCAGATTACTATAGCATCGTTGTGGGGCCAACACACGCCCTTTGCATCTTCCTCTGTGAATATGATATCATCTGAAGATACCTTCGTCTTCTTAGCAGGTCCCTCTGCCCCGCCATAATCTGCCAGCAAGGTATGGTTGACTTCCCTCACGTACCTCTGGTGCTACCTGTTTGAAGTACCTGTTATGTGAGGACCACCATGAATAGTAAAAATAGTTCTTATAGCGGGCTCGTGCTCGTGCTCGGGCTTTGGAGCTTGCTGGGGCTGCTAATTTTGTGTTTGAGGACGCTGCTGGTGAGGTCGCCTACCTGCAGGTTGCACTACATACTCTCCCAAGCGACCTCACCTGATTAGTTCTTCAATGGCGTCCTTCAGCTGCCAGCAGTATGAGGTGTTGTGCCCAGTTTTGTTGTGGTATGCACATAATTTCTTCAAGTCTTGGTACCTGCTTGGAATTCCTGTGGGGTGTGGTTTCCCAAAGTTTTTCCTATTCCTTTCTGTGGCAAAGATCTGGTCCTGCGTGTCTGATAGGACGCTGTAGTTTTCATATTGGTTTCGGCGCAGAGGTCGTTCCCTTCTCAACTCAAGACGAGCTAGCTTCGCCACTATATGAGCAAAATGATGGCTCTGCTCGCCGTGCCCCTCTCCACCGCTTCCTTTTCTTTTTCCCTGGTGGGAACTGCTTGTTTCACCCCGTTGATTACCGGATTTCTTTGGTCCGAAAGCTTCCTCTCATCTGATTTCTTTGGCAGCTCTCTCGTAGAATTCACCTAAGTCCTTCACCGGTGACTTATAGATGCTTTCATAGAGCTTCCCGTCTTTCTGAGTCCTGCTGAAATTGCTGTTAGGATGCTCTCATCCGAGGGTGCCTCAACATTACTCACCTCATCCCTAAATCGGGTAATGTAATCCTTCAGCGACTAGCTCTGCCTCTGAAAAATGGTGGCGAGGTGACATGGGGGTGCGATCTGCTTTCTCAGGGTCTTATACTGATTGAGGAACTTTTGCTGGCATTCTTTCCAATTTCCTACACTGCGAGTTGGGAGGCCCTTGAACCAGGCTCGCGGGGCGTCTCCCAGTGTGGTTGGGAAGACTCGACACTTAACCAGCAAGTTGTTCGTTTGGAGATCCATCTGTACGTTGAAAACGTCCAGGTGGTCATATGGGTCACTTCTGCCATTATAGGGCGGAATGCTTGAGAGCTTGAACTTGAGTGGCAAAGACACTGTCTCGATCTCCCTAACGAATGAGACCCTGTAATCATCCTGCTCTTTCTGACTTAAAAGTCTGAGTCGAGCCTCCAGCTGCTGGACCATCTGCAGCGATTCTTCCAACATAGGATCCTGGGGTTCGCGCCACCTGGTCCGGTTTCGCCTGTTGGTGCTCTCCTATTCTCCTGAGTGGCGATCTCGTGACCTGCGCATCTCATCAAAATTCTCTACCTGTCTAGAGCCTCTTCGCAGCTCGGGTTCGCGGCCACCACGATGTTCGCGAGCTCGCTCGTGCCCATGACTATCTTCAACGTATTGGTCAGCTTCGTGGTTCACCCTCACTCTTATGTCAGTTAGGTGAGGTGAGGTCTCCCTTCCCTGGGCTTGTCGTACGTCCCTTCTTGGGTTCAAGTTCGAGGAGCGGATGGACTCTTCAGATAGCGATCTGTCCCTACCAGCTACTCCCTCTGGGGTTGGGATTTCCTCTGCGAGCTGTTGGCGAGCTCCTCTGGGAGGCGCGACCTCACCGCCTCTGCACAGCGCAGGTTTGAACTTCCGTCAATACCCTGACTGTCTCAGTCAATTGCCTCACCATATCCTCCAAAACTTGTTGACGTTGTCGCCACTCCTAAGCAACCTCTTCCCTAGAAGGTAGGGTGTTTTGCTGGTCTTCTTGGCCTTCAGGTCGCTCATCTACCACACCAACACTTTTTGTCGTTCTCGCTCTAGCCATCACAGTTTAGTGAAATAAAAACGGTTAAAAAGAAGTCAAATAATGGAGAAATTACCAAGTCGCCGTTGGGCCCTCCTTCTAGCGCCAAAAGATGTCAATGTCCGGAAACGATCGACTAAGAGATTCAAAGGCTCAGACCGCGAACGTGGTAATAAATGATGTTAAATGTAATAAATGTGTAGTAAATGAGGTCTAAGGTTGGTAGAGCGTAATAAAAAGAGTTGAATGTTGGTTAAGGTAGATGAGTGGTAATGATAATGATGGAGTAATTAATAAAGAAATGGGAGAGAAGAATGAATGCAAAGACAACAGTTTTTACGTGGTTCGGCGAGTGCGTCTACGTCCACAGATCACTCTGGATAAATTCCAGCAGAGTGACGGCAATACTAGTATGTTCAACCTGTTTTTACAATGAAGATCTCCCTTATTTATAGAGAATGATGAGATACAATTAGAGTATTACACACGTTTCTGATCATGATTATTCTCATCTAATCTGACATAAGTCATACTGCATTTAATGCTATAACAATTATTATTCTTTTCATACATACACCTGCATTAAATGTAGCAGGTAATAAAGTCATCCCTTCATTAAATGAGCAGCCACCGCAATGAATGTTTCTGGGGAGCTGTTAAAGTTGCACTGACGCGAAATCTGGGGAGTAGGTTGACCTGATGGTTGGTTTTACAAGACACCTCCTGGTGCGAGCTCTTCGACCTGACGGGCTACACGAGCTGAAGAGATGTCGAGGCGGACTGATGAACATGGGTAGGAGAGTTGTTGAGGCAGATTCAGACAAGTATAGGCTGGAAATAAGCTGAGACAAGCTTCGGGTGTTGCGAGCTCTGGGAGTGCGCAGAGCTCGTTATGGCGAGCTCGGGATGAACTTATTGTGCTTCAATACTGTTCATATCTTTGGGCCTTTAGCGGCCCTTTTATCCGAGTCGAGAAAATAGGCATAACAGTTACCGTCAGGGGTATTACCATCCTCTTATACATCTCTAGAGAGTATTTTGAGTGTTTAATTAAAAATCAGACAGTATTTTGGATAAACCTCTAGGAGGTATTTTGAGTGTTTAATTAAAAATAAGATAATATTTTGGATAAAAACAAAATTACGTGAGGAAAATGGATAATCAAGCAAAAGTTAAAAGTTTTGTGAGATTATCTCTTTATTCAATTCGAATTATATGATTTAAAACAAGGCTAAAAAAGTCACTTGGCAACTGGCGCTAATTTATCAATGGCAAGGTTGCACACTTGATATAGGTCAATAAATAATATATTCTTTCATTTTATATGTGGATTGTCTTTTTATTCTAGTATGAATATTTTTTTCACCTTTATATGAGTGAATCTTTTCTATATAGAAGCAGTATCTTGCATTGTGTTATCAATATTTTTATCTCATAAATTCTCATAGTTTTTTTGAAGTTTTTTGAATCACCATCAATCCTTAAAAGAAAAAAAATAAAAAAAGAAAGAAAAAAGAAGCGAGGTCGTAAATATTCAAAGCAAGTCCATGACTTTTTGATCATGTCCAGTTGTCCAATCTTTTTCAGTGGCGTTTTGCAGAGACGAGGCTCACTATAGGGATCAATATTTTCAATACGGATCCGTTCCGTGGCCAAATCACTCGTACTTCACTCTGGTTGCGTTATGTGTGCAGTATTATTAAATCACATTAGACAATAATTTTAAAAGTTTTGATTCATGGAAGATGACTTTCCTTTTCTAACATTAAAAAAAGTGTAAGTTTTTTAAATTAACATCGCAAATAAAAATTTTATTTTTCAATATTTTTCATTTATCACTTGCTAAGTTTGTGAACATAGACTTTTCCTTTTGTTTACGGGCTAAGCATTAATTAATTCGAGACAGAAGGAAGATGTTAGAAGATTTATTTTCTTTTTTTGAACTAATTTTAAAATTTACCAATCTTTCTAGTCTTACTTTCTAAAATTTTCACTTCAATAGAATATGAACCTTAATGCGGCTGTATAATATGTTTGACAGACTTGAGCGATTTCCATAGCTTTTAGTTAATCCAAGTTCAAGTAACCTGAAATACACTTTGATATAAATAATAATTATCTCTTCTATCACTTTGTTCTTTGTGGACTTAAAAAAAAAAATCTAGATTAAAGATACAAAAAATTAATTTTGGAAATTTAATCCAAAGAGCTCTACTATATACCAAGTTACAAACTAAAAAGTTTATGAACCGAGCAGATCAATAGGATTGATGGACTCAATAAAAATTTTTGGAAATAAAAGAAAAAAGTATATATCTAAATATTGCACCCAATAAATATATAGTGCTACAATGGTGTTATCAGAACAGAATCAAGAAAAAATATTATTAATTCGATCAAAAACATTGGAGGAAAGAAAGTCATGAAAGAACACGAAGCTATTAATATAAATGGCGTCTAACAGCTCTTCTTAATTCTTATCGATATTGTCTGTACATGAGCATCATCTTCCATGATCTTGTCCACTAAATTCCCTCCACTATTCATTACATGATGGTCCAATGCAATGACACTTGTCTACAACTATCCATGTGTTCGCTACTTCACTTAGCTCCTATAAACGATAATGCATTAAACAATGTCCAACTCACTAAGTTTATGCATAAAAAAATGTCTTCATGTACCGTCACTACCACCGCCACCTTTTTCCTTCTCCTCCTCCTCGTAGTCATCACCGGTTGCACCCGAGAATCGGAGGTGGTGGAAGAGGCCCGAGTCGCGGTCTTTGAAGCTAGGAACTGGGTCGAGCTTTACCATATGACTTGAACTATAATCACAATAATAATAATCATGCTGAGGCTTTGAGCTTGTGTGCTAGGTTCTATGAAGTGAGTGAGTCACGGCTCGCTCGATTGCTAGTTGCTGGTGAGAACTACACTGTTGATGATGCTCGTACGTGGCTCAGTAGTGCCCTTGCCAGCCACAGGGCTTGCTCAGATGGATTGGAAGAGACCGGGTTCGATAAATCTCATGCAGGAGCACAAAATTTGAGTGTCTTGCTCGGAGAAGCTTTGAGTTTGTATGCGAAGCGTAGGGGCTCGAGAAGGCCTAGGGGTACGTTTATTATTATTGGTATTATTATTCTTTTGAATTGTTATCATTTTTTTTTTTTTTTGAGTTATTGTGTGTTATACCTGTTTTTTGGACTGCATAAACGGGCTGGTAAAAGCTCAAGGAAAAGACCCAATGAACGAGCCCGAGAGAAAAAGCCTAAAATCCTCATCACCCAGCTCGCAGCTCGCAACTAGCTAGCTCTCAACTCGCAGATAGCTATCTCCAGCTCAGCTAGCATGATGGAGCTCTCAGCTCCTCAGCATCTAGCTCGCAGATCGCAGCTCGAGCTCGAAGGTCACAGTTCTCAGCTAGCTCAACCTCCAGCTCGCAGCTCTCAGCTAGCTCGCAGGTGCCAGCTCTCAGCTCTCAGCTCCTCACCATCCAGCTCGCAGGTCGCAGCTCTCAGCTAGTTCAGCCTCCTGTTCTCTGTTCTCAGGTCTCGTACCAGCGAGCTTCATGTCATTCCAGATCCCGAAGAGCAATTAATGTAGTATGACTATGACAGAGTTGTTAGTCAATGCAATAAATGTTATGTCAGAGTAGTTGATTTCTTTACGTGTACATCACTCAAGTGTAATCCCCATTCCTCTATAAATAGGAGGGGGAAATTCATTGTAAAGAGAGGAAGATTTTTAGTATTACAGTCACTGAAAAAAAAAATATATATATATATTGAGAGTAACCCTTAGATGTAGGTACTATTGCCGAACCACGTCAAAATCTCTATGCATCTATCTTCTGTTCTTCCTCTCTCATCTCTTTGGTTTGCTCTTTGATTGCAGGTATTGGGCGTTGGATCATCCGGTCGATCGAGACCAAAAATCGACGTCGACATAAATTGGCGCTAGAAAGAGGGCCCAGACTACAACAATCTTGGGTTTTTAGCGACCATGGCGAGAGGAAGAACAACCAGAAGTTTAGACCCGGTAGTTGATCCACCTGAAAGGCAAGCAGATCAGCAGGAGCATGATTTCCAACTGAGGGAGAATGCTGTTGTGCTCATAGCTGGTACATCTCACGCCCTCATGACAAGTGTTGTCGTAGGTATGCCTCCAACGATCTCTTCACCAGCCAGTACCGGCAGACTCTAGGCTGGGGGGCTACATATATGTCATCAGCGGTAGGAAGCATTAGAGGGCACAGTGCAGCAGCTCGCTGAGACAATAAGGAGGCTGGTACAGGCCCAAGCACCAGCCCCGATGGACCGCTCGGAGGTCAGCCACGACCCGCCAACTCAGTTCATTCCTCTAGCTCGCGTTCGAGAACTGAAGGTCGCAGAGCTCGTGGAGCTAGGAGCTCACAAAGGTCTCACTTGGAAGGTACCCCAGATCACAGCTCTCAAGGTCGTGAGCTCGAGGGAGGCTATAACCCTCAGAACCCAGGAAGAGCTCCTTCAGAGGGTTCAACAGCTGGAGGGGCAACCTGGACCCTAGGATCTGAAAGAGCAATATGATGAGAGAACCCCTCTCACTAGGGAGGTCGAGACGTAACCTCTCCTTCCCAGATTCAAGCTCCCCAGCGTTCCACCTTATAATGGGGACAGTGACCCTTACGATCATCTAGACACATTCAATATCCAAATGGATCTTCACACGTCCAACCCCTTGGTGAAATGTCGTGTTTTTCCAGCCACCTTGGGCGACGTTCACGAGCTTGGTTTAAGCGTCTCCCAGCTCGCAGCATAAACAGCTGGGGGGAATGTCAACAAAGATTCATCAGTCAGTACAAAGCTCTGAAAAAGCAACTTGTACCACCCCGCCACCTCGCTACAATCTTTCAGCGACAGGGCGAGTCTTTGAAAAATTACATTACCAGGTTCAGACATGAGGTCGCTAACGTGGAGAACCCCTCAAATGACAGCATCCTAACTGTGATCTCAGCTGGGCTTCACAAGGATGGGAAGGAGAGCATATGCAAATCCCCAGTAAGAGACCTGAGTGAATTCTATGAACAAGTTGCAAGGGAGATTAGATGGGAAGAAACTTTCAGCCCCAGAAAGTCTGACCAAACGGATGAATCGGACAGTCCCAACCTGTTGAGGAAAAGAAGTAATGGTGAGGACAAAAGTGAGGGTCAGAATAGGAGCTCAAGGCACCAAGTCGCCAAAAAGGCCAAAAACAAGCTTAAAAGCGAGCGACCTCAGCATCAAGGGCGTCATGAAAGCTACAGCGTCTTGTCAGATGCGCAAGACAGTATCTTTGCAACAGAAAGAGGGAGAGAAGACTTTGAGAAGCCTAACCCCATAAAGACCCCTGCTAAATTCAAAAACAAGAACAAGTTTTGTGTCTATCATGATGAGGTCGGCCACAATACTTCGGATTGCTAGAAGCTAAAAGATGCCATCGATGACCTGATCAAACAAGGCCGTCTAGGAAAATATGTGGTGCATAGTAAAAGCCTCAGCGGGCTCCCAAGCTAGACATGAACCCTCAATGCATCCACATTGCAGTTGCCCCCAACAGGTCATGTGCCTAATTTGTAATTCAATTTAAGAAATTAATAGAAAATATGAATTTTCTTCAATGCTTTATATTACAATTGCTTTATTGATTTCTTAAAATCATACTATGAAAAAGCGCTTACACGACTTGTTAGCTGAGGTCGCAACCCTCTAGACAGCTCACTAGCTCGCTATCTTAGCTGAAGCTTTGATCCACTGGAGATAGCTAGCTATAACCCTATTAGCTGAGGCCGACCTACTGGACAATTCGCAAAAGTGCGTCACTATGATAGGAAAGGTTACGACCTACTGGACAGCTCGCTATCTTAGCTGAGGTTTCGATCCACTGGAGATAGCAAGCGTTGTTAGCTGAGGTCACAGCCCCCTGCATAGTTGGACAAATTGCTATGACAGGCGAGGTTCCGACCCCCTGTGTAGCTCGCAGCAATGTTTATATATTATGCTGATTGAGTTCATGAATCAAACTATGGTCTGGAACCACAGCTCGTGATGGTCAAGCGACCTTCCAAGCTCTCATAAGGTGTTCTTACCCTTGAACAATACATTGATTAACACATTGATCACCTAAATGTTTCTGTTTGCAGGAAAAAAAACAAGGAACAAAGCATAATTATAAAATGCCTCAGGAAAAATGTCAAGCTCAGCAGCTTCAGTAGAGTCACCACAAGATGGGACGAAATTTGAAAAAATGCCAAGGCAGGATGAGATACATCAGCTTTTACCAGCGAGCTCAAGCTCCCAGTCCAAAAATCGCACTGAGAGCTTGGGGGCTTATGTTATACCTGTTTTTTGGACTACATAAACGGGCTGGTAAAAGCCCAAGGAAAAGGCCCAATGAGCGAGCCCGAGAGAAAAAGCCTAGAATCCTCAGCACCCAGCTCGCAGCTCGCAACTAGCTAGCTCTCAGCTCGCAGATAGCTATCTCCAGCTCAGCTAGCAGGATAGAGCTCTCAGCTCTTCAACATCCAACTCGCAGATCGCAGCTTGAGCTCGCAGGTCACAGCTCTCAGCTAGCTCAGCCTTCAGCTCGCAGCTCGCAACTCTCAGCTAACTCACAGGTGTCAGCTCTCAGCTCTCAGCTCCTCAGCATCCAGCTCACAGGTCGTAGCTCGAGCTCGCAGCTCTCAGTTAGCTCCAGCTCGCAGCTAACTCAGCCTCCTGTTCTCAATTCTCAGGTCTCGTACCAGCGAGCTCCATACCATTCCAGATCCTGAAGAGTAATTAATGCAGTATAACTATGACAGAGTTGTTAGTCAATGCAATAAATGTTATGTCAGAGTAGTTGATTTCTTTAAGTGTACATCACTCAAGTGTAATTCTCATTCCTCTATAAATAGGAGGGGGAAATTCATTGTAAAGAGATGAAGATTTTTAGTATTACAGTCACTGAAAAATATATATATATATATATATTGAGAATGACCCGTGGATGTAGGCACCATTGCCGAACCACGTAAAAATCTTTGTGCATCTATCTTTTGTTCTTCCTCTCTCCTCTCTTTGGTTTGCTCTTTAATTGTAGGTATTGGGCGTTGGATTATCTAGTCGACCGAGACCAAAAATCGACGTCGACATTGGGATTAGCTCAGGAGACAACTGAAATCAAACTAAAAGGACACTAATAGCACGAGCCGGACAAGATCCACATATGAGTGGAAAATAACTCATATACATAAGAAAAAATATAACTTTTTTTATTAATAAAGTTGAGGTGCACCTAGTCGGACCCATGACTAGCAAGTTATGAGGAGGAGTATTTTATCAAACCGGCAACCCCTCTTGAGCGAATTGTTGTCAACTTGAGTATAGGTAGAAAAAAATCGACAATTTAATTAATATTTGTATATTAATATATATGTGATATATTTACAATATGAATTTGTAATAATTATTAAAACGATCGGGCAAAGTGGATTGTCTCGATGGTTGACGCTCTTCAACCCTTGCCTTATCAAAGGTCTTGGGTTTGATTCACACATCTCCCACTAATATGTGAGTAGTTTTTTCATTCTGTTTGGGTAATTCTCTCCCATTTTTAGAAACAGAAATTCGAGCAGTATTTTAAAATCTCATCTTAGTTGGTCCTGATAATATTTTATCCTAGTATAATAAAAAAGAAATTATTAAAACGATCTCTTAGTTTTAAAAGTTGTTATTAGTCTTTTAAGAGCATTTTTTTTTCCAAAAAAAAAAAAAAATAGAAGATAGACAAATTTATTTTCAAATATTCTATTTAGAATGGAGATCTCAATGGAATAAACCTTTACTCGAAATGATTTCCATCAATTAATTTTTATAATTATTACCTCAAAAATTATCATTGGGATTAATATACATAGTTAGCAAAGATATGTACCTTTCAATTTTTTTTTTATTAGATTTAATACACCAAAAAATTAAAATGCTTGAAAATCTAAACAAATGGCTAATTATGTTTATATAAATGGCTTCAAAAAGATTATTTATTGAACTTTGTTATGATGATCCGATATTATTTTAATCTTAGCGTAAACCTAAAATTGAGAATAATATTGAAAGAAAATAAAAGTAATAAGATAAAAATAGTGAACACAATATTTACGTGATAAAACTTTCAATACGAGGAAAACATCTATGAACCAAGAATAGAAGAATTTTATTAAACCAGCGATTTTACAATCTCTCTCTAAAATTTTACGAGAGAACTCTCAAATACACTTAAAATTTTGGAAATGAGATATGAGATGATGAACAAATGAATTACAATTGTAAATTTATAGGTAAAATGTGGAGGTGAAAATCGATTAGCCCAACCACTAAGTGGTTGAGGCAATGGAGATTAAAGAAACTAATAAGGGTTGTGATTAATTTACCTCCCATCTACTTATCTCTCACCTAATCTAATCCAATTTGCCACCAAAAAATAGTAAACAAATATGGCTTCATCCTTAGCAAACTCATTTTGGTAAAAATTAAATGTTTTTTCTTTTATTTCTGCTGGTTCGATAAAAATCAATGGCTGGTGGTGGCTCAGACGCGGTAGAGACTACTAGCTTATCGTGTGTTCAATGCGGCAAGCCCGCACATCTCCAGTATGTGTTTCTCGCAACTCTCTCTTGAATCTTGATCGACCTCGTTCGTTTGAAACCTTTTCAGAATCGATTAAACCTTTTTTTTTTTTATTAAATTTGTTTAGGTGTCCGAAGTGCATGGAATTGAAGCTTCCTCGTGAAGGCGCCGCGTTCTGGTTCGTATATTTTCTCTATAATTTGTGTTCTTGTTTTTAGTAACATGTTCGATGTTAATGCTGTTGGTTTTACAGTACTCAGGATTGCTTCAAAGTTTCTTGGAGCTCTCACAAATCAGTTCATTTGAAGGCGAAACTGGCTTCTGGTGTACAGAATTCAGACTCAGTGAACGAAGGTTGGTCGTATTGTATGAAGAAAGGGCAGGGACGGACTCCGAAACTTCCACATTTCGACTGGACAGGGTATTTCTCTACGATTTTGATCCCATTCTTATTATTGTTATCTTTTATTGTATGTTAATTTGAATTTAATCAATCAGGTTTAACTGGAATACGTGATTTGCTAACTCAATAGTGTAGTTTAGTTGTATATGTAGATACTTTTTTTGATGAAGCATATTTACATAGGATTGCAGTTTGCTGATATTTGATCGATGCATTGGTGAATTTCATTTGATTGTTGATTGAATTGGCTGTTTTTGGAATTGGGAACTGTATTGTTTGGTTTGTATTTTAGAATTTTGAAAATGTGAATGTTTCTATGTTTTTAGTGAACTTGTGAAAAATGGTTGTGTACTTTGTTTGCACAGGGCACTGAGGCCATATCCCATATCTAACAAGCGTATTGTACCGCAACATATTGAGCTACCTGATTGGGCGCTAGATGTGAGTCTTTTGAATCATTATTGTTAAGTAGTTGTTTTTGTTTACCATTATTTTTTAGTGGAGAATTTTTGAGAACCGACCTTGGTGTGGTTTATAATTCAGAGTATGAATGTATGCATTTATAGGAATTGACTAATTCTCCCAATAAAATCAAGCATGGTGAAATATAGAATTTGGCTTGTAGGCTTCTCTTTAATTCCTAACTCATATTCGATTGATGGAACTCTGTTTGACTCTTTGAGTTTTCAGTATGATTAATTCAATTTCTCCTTAATGTCTTAAATTTTAGGGAATTCCAAAAATTGAGCCCAATAGTGACCTGCAACATGTTGTTGAGGTAAGGTTTATTAAGTGCTAAATATTCTGGTTATAGCTAGATGTGTATATATATAATGGATTTTATTCACTTTATTCTTCTTTTTTTTTGGTTATTGATTTTTTATTATTATTATTATTATTTTGTGAAGATCAAAACTCCAGAGCAAATTGAGAGAATGCGAGAAACATGCAAAGTAAGTTTTACATTAATTGCTCTCTCTCTCTCTCTCTCTCTCACACACACACACACACACACATGGTCATTCTGGTAGCTAAAGTATTTTGCTTTATCGTTGTCATTGATTGGCTTGCAAATATTGCCACATTTCTTTTCCTGCTACGTGCCTTTACAGTGCACCATTTGTTTCAGTGGGAGTGTGGTATGCTGTACAGTCTGATAGGAAGCTAGCCTGATTTAGTGTGGGAACTGTTCTTCATGTATTTCGCTTATTTTTGTTTTTATAGGATGTATGTGTTTCAACATGATGTGGAAACTCACCGATACTATTGCATGTCACTCTAATTTTTGGTTACAGACCTCTCATTTTACTAATATTTACCTTCAGATTGCAAGGGAGGTTTTGGATGCAGCTGCTCAGGTTGTTCGTCCAGGTGTAACAACCGATGAAATTGACAGAGTGGTTCATGAGGCAACAATAGCAGCTGGTTCGAAACTTTATAATCCTGATTTTTATCTTACATTTTTTAAATCTGCATTATTGATGATGTGGTGAATATTTTAGCAGTGTTCAAGATGAACAATATTACAATCAATGGGTTGACTTAGTGTTACCATTTAGAATTATATTATTTGTTTTAGGCATTCCAGTTGTAACATTTTCTCCTGTGACTGATAATTGGTTTGCTAAACCATTTGTGTTGCAGGGGGATACCCATCTCCTCTCAATTATCATTTCTTCCCAAAGTCCTGCTGCACGTAGGTACTTCTATTATGTATACTTACATCTGTTTACTTGGGATTATAGCGTATTAATTGATTGAATTTGTTTCTCCATTGCAGGTCAGTTAATGAAGTCATTTGTCATGGAATTCCTGATGCCAGGTAAGCTTAAGTTTAACCAGGCATAAATTTTTCATCTTTTTAATTCATTTTTTTGGGTTAATTTCTGAGCATTGGTGATCCTCTCTTCTCCCATTCTCCCTCCTGCCCACCCATGCCCAATACTTGAAGTCTTAAACCATGATGAAGTCTTATTATTGATAGTCTAATATAGCACTTTTTGTCTCGCAAGTGTACCTATTTGGATTTATTTGAATTATACTAGTGATTGGTTTTCAATGTCTCAGAGAAATCTGAAGACAACCTGACTTGTTCTTATTGCTTCAGGAAATTAGAGGATGGTGATATTGTAAATATTGACGTTACTGTCTACTATAAAGGTGTTCATGGTATGAAGTGCGAAACTCATTTATTGAACAAATTCAAATATAAAGTAGAAGTTCATAGTTGACTAATTCACCGTTTCATTTTGCAGGTGATTTGAATGAAACATACTTTGTGGGAAATGTTGATGAAGCATCGCGTCATTTGGTCCAATCTACATATGAGTGCTTGGAGAAAGCAATATCTATTGGTATGTGCTATACTTGTATTCCAATTAGTTGTTCCCGGGAAAGCTGAGAACTAAGCTCAAGAAAAATAATTTCTTGTGGCTGTTCGCAAAATTTCTGATGTCTGTCTGGGTACTGCCGTGACTTTATTATGATGTTTCTTTGTTCTCAGTTGACTGAATGAGGTAGCTAGGTGGAAGTGTCTTCAGCAATTTCATTCACAATCTCCAAATTCTGTTGTGACATTGTGAATGACCTTTTGATAAATGTTGCAATTGTATAAATCTTGAAACTTTTTCATGAAGACATTTTATAAGGATTTATCCTTTTTATCTGGGCTTGCTTTTCAACAATAGTTTTAAGACCTTAATTGATTACCTTCTTTTTTATCAATTCAGTGAAACCTGGAGTGCGATTTCGTGAAATTGGTGAAGTTATCAATCGTCATGCTTCTATGTCAGGACTTTCTGTGGTAATGTGTAATTTTGGGTCTGCAGCTGTGAATCATTCATTGGTTTATTTATTTAAACTATGTTTAATTCTTTTTTATTTCTATTTTACTAAACAGGTAAAATCAATTTGTGGTCATGGTATTGGTGAGCTGTTCCATTGTGCACCAAACATTCCCCATTATTCAAGTATGTTACATGACCTCCCATATAAATCCTTTAGTGTTTTTTGGAATTTGACAGTACAGTGGAATGATCGATTGCTACCAGTTTGTTAAAAGAGTCCAAATTACATAATGGTTTTTCACATCAACATTGCTTGCCTTGACCTAAGCAGGAAATAAAGCAGTTGGTGTGATGAAAGCAGGACAGACCTTTACAATTGAGCCTATGATTAATGCAGGTAGGTGCTTGTTTCACATGTTTTGATTATCGAACCTATCGGTTGGACAATGTTCTCTTGCCTATTACATCTAAATTGATTTCCTTGATAGGGGTTTGGCATGATCGGATGTGGCCTGATGGATGGACTGCTGTGACTGCCGATGGCAAACGCAGTGCTCAATTTGAACACACACTTTTGGTAATTCACACATCTATCGTATTGTCTTTGTGATTTTTCTACAAAGCAATTTCTACAGGCTACCTCTAGTATGCGCTTCAACATTTCATAAATTAATAATTATTGTGACTGAGAGTTATTGCTTTTAGCATTCATTCTAAAGAGAATTTCAATATGCAGGTCACAGATACAGGTGTTGAAGTCCTTACAGCAAGGCTACCGTCATCTCCCAATGTGTTTCCTTGGTTAAATGCCTAATTGAGAAAGAAAGGCCATGAACTTCCACCAGCTCACGGATTGTTGTAAGCCATTTTGTGGGAATCTCTCTCTTTTGTTGAATGAGGGAAATATGTAATTTGTGTGACAATAATTACTATAAATATTCAGTTTTGAATTTAGAATACTAGTGTGACTTCTCTAGAATGGATTATGTACCATCCTTCCTATAAGGATTATAAGAAAATTTTTCTACATGCTTTTTCTTGTTAAAACTGGATTTTTGCAGCAATCAAATTTAAATCATGCAAATATTATGAGAATTGAAAAAAAAAAACCATTTTTTTTTTAATTTTTATCAAAATAATTCATAATTTTCATCAACCTTTACAAACCGGTCACAAAAGGTTCATGACACTGTATTTTCCTCGCATTTTCACCCCAGGAAATAATGATAAATTAATAGGCCCTCCGTGAAAACTCCGAAGTAACAAGCAACTCCAGATTTTTTAATAAAACACAACAAATATGCGAAAGAAAAAGGTGAAAGATGCATGACAAACCTTTTTCTTCTGGCCGCAATATTGTTGTAAGGTACAACAGATGGAGAATTTATTCATCAGAACCCACTTGACCCTACTAGCGAGGAATATGATGCATTTTCATCACGTGTTATCGGCTTCTGCTGGCTATCTTTGCTTGACACTTTGTTAGCAGTGTTGAAAAGTGCTGTGTCAAGACCAACCAAATCATACAATTCTAATCTTTGGTACTTTACGGCCTCCACATCACCTTCCCAGCAAGTTTCAGCAACAATTTCCATGGCTTTCTCTATTTTATCCTCCGGCACAAGACTACCGTTTTGTAGGAGGACAAGGTAAACTTGTTCAGCCGAAGCTTTCCGAATCTGGGTAAAAACTTGATACGTTAAAAGAGGCATACGATATCTTATAAGATGGGTCCATGATCAATTTTAATTTTGCATTGAGTAATACAAACTCAATGTAGAGAATCATTTTAAGATTAAAAGCAAAAGCGAGATGCTTTCTTTAAGAAGAGGATGCAATTTAATTCTAGAGGTAAAAGGTATGTGAAGTTCATGATTCACCAATGTCCAATATTGAAAGTGAGCAGCACAAACCTTAGGGTACCGATGACCAAGGAAAGAGAGAAGCTGAGAAAAGGCCTGACTATTGATGGGTTCTGATAGTGAAGCAATATATCCAAGTATTGCGATGCCCGCATATAATTTAGAGAAATCCTTGGACACTTTCAGTTCAATATACAGGGAATCCAAAACTCCAGCACAGAAGGTCGGGGTATGAGCCTAAAAAACAAAATCAAGAATCAAATAGTTCAAAAGTGTTCACAAGAAGGATAAAGTCACTCTCTCTCTCTCTCTCTCTTATATATATATAAGCCACAGCCATGCTTATAATAATTTATATTTACATACTACCATTATATTAAAAATTAAAATGAATGAACCTGACTTAGAAACAATAAACAATTGGCTTCTTATTTGAAAGCTTTTGAACGGTGCCAATTTTCTATCTTTCTGAAGGCCACACAAAGCAATTATCGTCATCCTCTAATTAACATTAATTGCTTGAATTCTGACCTACATGGTCTATAAGAGAAAAGATTAATGTTGGAGCTAGAAAACAACTGTAAATATGAGTGTCGTTCTTCTTTCTTCTATAAAAGAAAGAAAAAAAACAAAATAGTTTTTCATTTGGTTCACCACTTTCGAAACTGAGGACTAGTGCCCAACTTTGGTAATTAGGAAATCCATTGCATATAATATAACATGTAAGTTGTTGGAAACTGAAGGTCTTGCAAATCAGCTCAATAGCTGGATGATATCAGTTCTAAGTTATAGCAACCAACACACTTTATCTACACAATCATAAGCAAAGGGAACATCTATAGATATGCCTTGACATCTGCTTGTTGCATTGTATATAAATTCATGAGAAAATAGGGAAACATAAGCACAGGGAGTCAACTGATGCATTGACATAGGAAGTTTGATTCAAAACTCCAAATTATATATGATCTGAGAATATAATACGTGGCAATTGTTTTAGGCATTCACACAGAGAACGAGAGAGAATTTACTACTAACCTCCATATTCAAGAGTATCTTCTTGCTGAACAGAATCTCAATTGTCTGAAACACAAGAAGTTCCATCAATATTTAAAGCATTTTGAACAATCGAATTGATCAACCCTATGCAAGGGTGACAGAATAGGAAAATATATCACATCTAATATCCAATAATTTACAAACTTTGCACTGCAGTCTATGACAGTACAGCACATCAAAGCCAAAAGGTACTTTAATCATCCAATTTAAAAAATAGAGGGAAACTATAGAGAGGTAGAATTGAGTTTTTGAGATTGTGGACGAACCAAAAGAATATGGCACATCGTACTAAAATAGGAAAAACACGAATAATTTCAAATTTCTAAGCAATAGGTTGTGTACCTTCAAAGTGGGAACAATAACCCTGTCACATTTCTTGTATTTTTCGAGAACCCAAAGGATGTCATTGCACAGCGTGTACTCTCTGGAGCCTCTTCCATTGAGGTCTTCAGCTTCAACTACTTGAAGGTACTCCAATAATGCTGAGATTGATGCCTTCCTCAAAGAATCTTGCAGCCCTCCAGTTGAAATAACTAATCCAGATAATACAACTCTACTGTAACAACTGAACTGAAGTAACTGTACAAAACGTGGATATGAAAAGGTGGGGACCTACAATGTAGAACACGCCCAATTTGTCAGAAAGACTAAAATTACCAATCATGTAAACTAGGGAAAACTTACATATGAGAAACTTACTGCCCACTTCAAGTCTGCTTCCTTGGGAACAATTTCTTCCAGTTTTTCCCTGTAAGGTATAAATGGGACAAACACAGTCTTGTGGTACAAGATTTTTTGAAGAACCTTTGCAGCTGCTTCTCTTAGTTTATCCATCTTCTCTACAGCTTGCTTAATAATTCCTCCAACTAAACTGGTAGCCAAATTCGCATCAAAAAATGAGATAATCTCGCTATTTTCAGCCTTAGGACTACCAGGCATCCCTGGCATAGATTCAACTCCTAGTGGTTTTTTAGCTGAACTCATGGAATCTCTCTTACAAAGGATATATGTACATATCTCAAGGCCATCCATGGCAGCCTCACGAACCCAAGAACCTACATCACCTCTGTTATCAACAGAATAGTCATCTAGAGCTATAAATAAGCTACTCATCACTTCGTTTTTGATAAGATGAAACACAGATGTGTCATCCTCTCCAGAGCTGACACGGGAATGTTCTCTTGCCTGAGTTAATGTCTCACACACTGATATAAGTCCTTTAACAGCATTTACACGGGCTTCAGCATCTCTGTCTTCCGGCTTATCCTGCACCCAGAAAACAAAGTTATTTGAATCAAAATCATCCAATTTCAGTACCAAAGAATAGAAATCCTTTTCTTTCAATGAAAAAATAACTATTAAATGCACCTCAATTGCACAACAGCTGCAAAGCTTTAAAAGCACATCCTTCCACATGCTAGCTAGAAATTCATAAGGCAAAACACCAATTGCCAAAGCAGCTCCTCTTCTCACAGCCACATTTGGATCAGTCAGCTGTTCCAGGTACTTAGATGTGATACCACCAGCAACTCCTTTGTCTGAGGCTACGAAATATGCTTTCACGAAGTGGTTCAAAGCTTTTACAGCTGCATTCTATACATCACATAAAAATCGTCTCACAAACAGATTATTGCAAAAGAATAAGATAAGCTAACAAACAGGAAGTCTAATATTACAAGACAAGCACCTGTATCTGAGAATTAGGATGTCTCAAATTCTCGTTGAGAGTATCGAGTAAACTTCGCTTTGTTTTCTCTGGTAATGACAAATGAGATGAAGCAATACACTCAATGAACCGAGAAACAGCTGAACGCATTATCTCTCCACCCTTCCCACGATAAAGACGTGCTTTCTCAATACCAGGAACTACACCAGCAACACGTTTCTGTGTATCTGTTGACAAAATCGAAAGGACAAACTCATGGCTCGGTATATGTATTCACAAAGTCAAGAAACTGAGATATAGATAATAACATATTTCTCCCATTTCCCACTCTTCACATCGTAAATGAATAAGTTTTCCTTAATACAAAAATCACAATAATTATGATTCTTTCACCAAGGAATCCAAATAAGTAGGCTCCAACATGTTGTCCTGGAGTGCAGTGGGAGACCAACATCTATATGGGACACTGTGACCAGACTAACTCTAATCTATTGTAAAGGATTCTAAACCTTCTAATAGTTGGCAGAAAAATGCGACCAGCCTCAGCATTTACTTATGAACTACATTTAGGCAGCTGCCTCCAACACAATAAATTACTTATCAGGCTGACTGCTTACATGTTAAAAATTGTTTTCAAGTATTTCCAAACTTTTAACAGAGATTATATTATCATTTTCAATAGTCAACTAAGATTAATGATTAAATACAGATTTCACAAAATGTATATTTTTTTGTAGTTAATTAATCCATTATGTAAATTTAAGTATAAAATAAGGACCAATAAGAAGAAATTTAAATTTGACAAAACACAAATGCATGTGCAGTAGAAATAGCATTTCCATTCAGTTAATGTAAAGTTTGAGGCAAGTAAAAGGTACAAACCAGCAGAAAGAACATATTCACATTGATGTAGAGCCAAAACAACTTCCCCAACTGCTAAGGTTGCACCATGGCGCATGCATAAATCAGTTGAGAGAGTACAAGGAATTAATTTCTCCACAACAAAATTTGCAAAATATTCAGGTTCATATTTGGCTAAGGCAGAAAGTGCTTCCGCAGCAAGCTCTCTCATAACTTTATCCTAAAAACAACAAAATATGTTTTTTAAACTACAATGATATGAAGCAAGAAGCAAACGATTGTGACAACACAAAGGGCAAATATGGTAATACAGGATAATCATTTTGACAAAAAACATAAGTTTCTCATTTCCTATAATATGCAGTGCTTATAGTAAATTATTTGTATTATCCATACTTTACTGAAAAATCTAGCCAAAAAATTCCAACAAACAAAAATTGATAATAATTACTACTATATTGATAATACATCTTAGTTCATCTGATAATCAAGAGTAGAACAATAAAAACTAGGATGAAAAACCTGTACCATAATATACTGCACTGAAGTAGACGTTACGCTTATATAAAATATTATCAGGATTATAAAAGATGGCATAAGCTTCATCTATCACAAAAACACTTGCCCAAACAATTGTTGGAAAATGATGTTAAAAAAATAGAAGAAAAAGAAGATGATCAGGAGAAGAATACCCAGTGACAGATCTTGTTAAACATGAGTTCCTCTGCAAATGGGTAAAGGTATCCCTCATACTGAGCAATAGAGACAGCAACATGAAGGTAAGAGTTTACTCGCGAAGAGAGTGAAAAGTAATCTGCAGTATTCACTATGTCAATGCCATGTGGGTAATTTCCTTGTCTTCCAACATTCTCCTGAAAAGCAGCTGCAGCCGCTCTTCTACAGTTAACCTAGTGTCATATATAAAAAATTTTAGCCAGGTGATAGAAAATAACAAACAGTGGTATGATAAATGTAAACAAGCAATAACAAAATGGACAGTATGCACCTCGCGGTCATAGCAGGCCACTGTTAATAAGTGTGGAGCAAGTTGTTCCAATATGTTTCTCATATCCTTGTGATAATACGCACGTCCAAATGCCCAACAAACATAGGCAGCAGCATCACGTACGTGAGATCCTACACTATGTGAACCTCTTCGAACATCATAATGCAGTGCCTGTTAAGAAGATTCAATTCCAATCAGTGTTAACATTGTCCAATAAGTGTGGGTATCTGATTCCGGTTTCAACCACAGAAGTTGTACTTGGCATGCAATTAAATAAATCAGCATGGCAATTCAGGTACATCTTGTGCTTGAGCAAAGACATGCACAGGTAAACAAATTAAAGCAAAATTGAAGAGGCAGCTTAATTTTAATAAATTATAGGAAAATGCATTTGTTCAACAGGAAAATTTTCGTCCATTCATTACATGAGAACTATACAGAAGCTATTGTTTACTCAACATTGCATTGATGGTCTATTTAAAAAGAAACAAATTTCAAATACTAAGCAAGAGAAAAAGACCTCCAACCTTCACAACAACAGGTACAACTTTGGGAAGACTGCTAGGTAAGAGCAATCCTCTACGTGCTAGTTCAGCCAATGCTAAGCAACCTCCATGCCAGGAACCATCACCCTGGAAAATATTAGCCATGTCAGCATGATTCCATTGCAAAAATAGAACAAAATTAAGATATATAAAGCATTAAAAATGATTGCACTATGAATCATGACATTCCCCATTTACTACTTGGCATGTTTGATGTAATGACACGACAAGATTCTAAAGAGAGCAACAGCACTAGCTTACCTCGCCTTGGGAGAAGAGTTCCAACACAGATGACAAGACCTCTTCTGAAAGGGCAGATGTCAAACATGAAGTTATCCGGCCTATCCCTTTTGCAGCAGACCAGCGCACAACAGTGTCCTGTATTACCAACAAATATGATTATCAAAAAGGTTTTAAATGATAAAAACTATAATGCAGCAAGAGAAAACAAGATGAAGCAGAAAGAAGCTGCTCATCCAGAGCAATCCATACCTTCACAAAACTTTTAGACATGTTTTAGAAGATAAATAAAACTTGAATCCTAAGTTGCAAAGCCTGTAGGGAATAACCCATGGACTAAAATCAAAGAATCACTTCTCAAAAGAGAAGTAGATTCCAACTTGGATCTTCATGCCTCAAGATCCACCTTTCTATTAAGGGCATGCATGGCGGAAATCCATTCAATAACTAAAACTAAACCAACTATGCATCAGTTCTCCAGGCCTCAAGAAAACGCTTCTAGATGTTAAAACACTTACAGTGTGCTCAGCACTCTTTTGAGGCTCCTTACATGCTGGATTATCTATTTAGTTTCATTAGATTCAGTATAGTCATGCACTTGCCTCAGCAATTCTGCTCAAGTCAAATCTCTTTAGAACATTTATTGACTTATTTAAGTTCAGAATTTACATTCATATTCAAGCATCATTCCCTAAAGATATTCTCACATATAACTTGATAAAGAGGAGGAAAGGAGGGCGAGTGAGGGTGTGGGGCTGTTGTGTTGGGTAAGTGGATGATTAGGAAAGTCAAGTAGAAAGTCTCGACAACAAATTCAATTCAACACTAATTAAAATCCAGAATCCTAAGGGGGTCTGACTAGATCAACTAGTGAGACAAAAATCCAAAGATGACTAGAATATCGATCTAATTTTCAGTGTAGAAGCAGCCAAATTGTATATCAGAAAGTATTCAAGTCCATAAAGGGATCTCACCCTTAAGACATACCGTATCTCTCAATCCAGAAAGTAGAATTTCAATTATATCTTCCAAAATTTCAGGAATATCCATGTCTTCATCTTCTGGGTGGATTGAATTTTCATCTAAATTGGTTCTGTGGACCACACTTTGATTATGCTCTGTTTCCCTGGATGCATTCCACGACATATTCTCCCCTAGTGAGCTAGTTTTACCCTGTAAAGAATATCAAGAGAGCAAGAAAATGCCATCAGAGAGTGATGTTAATTTTAATGGCCTAAGCCACTTAATATAATACCCCCTTCCAAAAAGGAAAAAAAAATATTTTTTAATGGGTAAGATGGCATCAAAGACCAACTGTAACTCCAACATGCCACTTAAGATGAAGCCAACAGGGCATACAAAAGGAACAATGATGAGCAACAACACAAGAAAAAGTACAGAATTTAACTAGCAAAACTAATGACAAGGAATGTATACATAAGCCTGAGAAGATAATCTACAATGCAATTAAGTATATCGTCGCAGTAAATACTTCAGAGCTTGATAGTTGCAACTCCTTTTACACTCCTCTGTGTGTGCAAGTGTATTTGTTGCTTGCAGAGAAAAATGGGTCTCCAAAAGATTCAGTATAAAAGTCTCTAAAAGTGAAAGATAAGGCATGTAGATAATGCGATGTACAACAGCAAAGAATGAAAATTTTTCCTTGTAGAAAAATATATAATCGAGAAAGAAAACCTTGGGTTTGCAATATTGTTAACAAGTTCAAAATGTATGCCGATTGGCAAGTAGTTTCACATTCTGTATTTTGAAAGTACTAACCACATATCGCCAGGATGGTGTACGATGAGGGAGACAAGTAAGCCCAATCCGCTGAGTTAATTTCACAAGATACTTGCGAAGCAAAGGACTCCGAGAAGCAGAACCAGACTTGAATAATACTGATGCATCATTCCAAACAACTGGAACCACGTCAACCAACACTTTCCGACCACCAGCCTGACTATAGTAAATAACATATAAGAGATCCAGAAGCTGAAAGTAGAGACTGGTGGAATGAAAAATCATTTAAGATGTCAATCCTGATGGATTAATCAAAATGAAGTCCTACCACAAACTTCCTTTTTTCAACAAAATTTCCTTTGTTTCCTATCAAATCCAAAAAAATCTGAAAGCCAGTCACATCTATTCTGACAATAAATAATCAAAATGTCAGCAGATTGACAGCAGAGGGTTATTTCAAGCAACTAGAAACTAAATTCCATCATTCGCCCCCTCTATCCAAAAAGAAGAATGATAAAGCCTGTTTTTTTTTTTTTTTTTTTTAAGTCGAAACCTTTTAATGCCACATGCCTCCTTTCATAACCCAACAAGGCAAAAAATAAATTTCAGGACAATATTTTAATTTGCAATGGAACAGATATGAAGTGCCGAAAGCAAACCTTAAAAATGGAAGCCAGTGCTTCCACAGCACCAAGTAACTGAAAGTGACTCATGACATCGTCTGTGACAGAAGATAATACTTCATGTGTCCATTCAACAAAGCTGAAAAGGAAATTCTATAAAAAAATTAAATTAAAAAAAAAAAAAAAAAAAAAAAAAACCACAGCACATAAGCTTGACCAGAATTTTCAGCATGCAAACTAAAACAACCATTTATAGCATAATGTAATATAATATGTTCACAGTTTGAGATCAATCAGAGATTACAAGTCTACAATAACAGTTAACTATGAAATCAATGTTTGTACAGAAAAATAAACCTCCCTTACGCGAGACAAATAGCAATAACAAAAGAAACAAAAGCAAGAGCTGCTCCCTCTTTTATATCCATCTGTCTAGGATGCTAACATAACTGTGTTCCAGATTAACTAGAAGAAAACCAACAATCTCCTTCCAGTTGTTTGGCATAATAAGCCATCTTCCAGTCTTCTTTTTCTAGAAAATTCAAGACATGCAACATGATTCTAACTTAACTCTTCTTTTTATTTTTGAACATGCTGTCCACAGACCAGGAATTCCAGTTTGTTCACTTATACCTTGTTTCTTTAATATAAGATTATTTTGATTTCTCTCAGCAGAGAACACAATAAATAAATAATTTTTGATAAAAGAGACTAAATTAATTAAAGCTTAAGAGTGAACGCATGTTTGAATGATAAGCAAAACCTGGTAAAGGCTGTCGGCATATCTGGACGTGTTAGAAGCTTCGAGAGTAACAATCCAGCTATAGAGCGCATGGGACCAGCATTCGAAAGGTAATCTTTCGAGAACCCTAATATTCTCATCACTAGTGGAGCTGGCTCGTTTTCACCAAGATTATTGTTGTTTGCAATACTCGTATCAACAGAAGAGATATCAAATGGAACCAATACAAGAATAGAAAGCCACAAAAGTATCACACATTTCGCCTCCATCTCACCTGTACTTTCTTGTCGCAGTGATGTCACTGAAGTCGTGTCATGACACTTCTCCAAGAGAGACACTGCAAGTTCTAGATCAGAAACCTGATGCGGAAAGAATTTGATAACAGCCTTGTATCCACAAACCGTGACTAATGTGTATATAATAATGCAAATAGGCTTAATAACTTCCAGAATTTCATCCAAAGCTACACCTAGCTTGATTGTTTTTGAACGGACAATAAACATCAAAGGAGATACTATACTCTCCAAATAAGGCTCTATTAGTTGACCTTGCTCCTGATACTTGTCCATCTGCAAAATTTTAAATAAACGCATAACTTTTAACATGTCATGCAAAACTTCACTCTATACACGTAACATGTTGTGAAAGCACATTAAAATCTTAATCACATTTTAAAAAATTCTATAATATAGCAATTGTACATGAATCCAACAACTACACTACACCAATCCAAAACCACTCAAACAGATACTTTATATTTCAAGCAAAATTTTGTTGCAGAAACGACTTGTACTATAAATTAATATGTCAAGTAAAATTCTACTCACAGAGAAAACATGTCGCAAAAACACACAAGAAATTCTAATCAATCATACACAAATTCAATAACCACACTAACCGAATCTCAATAGTACTTGTTCAAAAAATTCCAGGACAGAGACCAATCCAATTGCAATTATGATATAATAAGCTCAACAACAAATTCAAGCGACGGCAAGCAAAATAGATTTTATTAAAAAAAAATGACGAGATTGCGAGAATCAACTTATATAAACAAAATTATATGAACAAATAGAGAAAGAGAGAGTGTACAATGGATCGGATCTTGTGAACAGAAGAGGAATCCAAGACGCGACCATTGGAGACAATGTCGTCTAGAAGAGAACTGACGACGTTCCATTCTCGCAAGAAGTACTTCTGCAAAACACTCTCCTTGGAATCGAGTTCGTCGTCTTGGATGTTGTAGACAACCTCCTCCATTTTCTTCGACGGAGACAACGATGATGGATTGTAGTCTCCGATCGCAACGGAAAAAAAAAAGAATATTTTTATAGGAGATTTTTTGGTTGGCGGTATTTCCTGGTGGTTACTCCCTCGCTTTTCGATTGAAAGGGATTTAAAATGAGAGAGAGAAGTGAGTTTCGAGGGTTTTAGAAGAAGTGCGGAGGCGAGTAGGTTTCCGCTTAAAAATTTGAAAAAGATTTCCGTTGCCGGGAATCGAACCCGGGTCTTTCGGGTGAGAGCCGAATATCCTAACCGACTAGACTACAACGGATTCTTGGTTAGTCCGCACATAAAAATTATTTAACTTTTCGTTGGTTTTTTACTTTTATTTATAAAACTTATTTATAGTGATATTTTCACTTTTTTAAGTGAATAATAATTTCCAAAATTACTTTTCAAATAATGCATAGATATGAATATACAATGTATTGAATATTATATATTTTTATACCATTTATTATGGGACACTACAAACCAAAGACATTACCGTACTTTTTATTCCTAAAAAAGTATAGACTAGGTTTTTCAAAATTTTAAACTGTTTATAATATAATATAGTATATTATGTTGTGTCTCATTAATTTTGTATGGATGGTAGAAATGGAATAGAAAAGTACTTATTGAAATGATCATGAAGTAAAAAATAAAAGAAATTTCAAAATAAATAATCGTTTTAACTCAATTTTTGTAATCGTCTCAAAAAACAAAAACTTGCACCATTGATTACCATGTAAAAATTTTGTATATTCTGCATTCAACCTATGGGTTAACTAAATGAAAAATATATAAATGATTGATAAATTTAAAAATTGATCATTCTTACAATTCATTCTTCGGTTTAAAAGTTTCAAAACTCAAAAGTACTAATATTGTTATTAAACTTTATATAAATACTGTTAATTTTAATAGGTTATAAGTCGGGTCTACTCAAAATAACTCTAATTCATGATCTGATCCAAAATATGAGTTTAGATATGAATAAATAATTGTTTTTTGCAAGTACTAGATAAATGTACAGGTGGGTATTTGATCACATAATTAAGTATGATTGGAATGAATATTTAAGAGGGATGTCAAAAACTCCATGAACAGAGGTATTGAAGGATAATTGAATAATCGGGTTTATGACTATAGTTAATAATATGCAAACACATAAATCGAAAGGTATCTGAATAATCAGGTCTATGACTATGATTAATAATGTGTGAACACATAAATCAAAATAGAGAATTCAAAAAAAGGGCAAAAGACTCTTATATTGTGAACCGATATTTAAATTGCATTAATTGGTGGTTGAATTCCAACAAATCAAACAACCAGCAAAGTTTTTAAATGACTTTTTATTGGTGAACAGTTTGTTTCTTTACTAATTTTGATATACAATACATGTTTTAATATTGTTTTCAAATACAAACACATGTAAATATGTTAAGCAGTAAAAATAACCAAACTTTATATTCACATACCTTAATTGAATATCTTATTACACTTATATGTTACAATCAACAAAGTGACACTCAAATAACCAATAAGCAGGAATTATTACACCTTCAAGAGTTTAGAATTTATGGCTTGGCAGCGCCAGCTTCGTACCTAGCCGGATACCGATGAAACAAAGCCAGTGCATTGCTGGTAACCTGAACCATATTCAAGACCTTACCTTTAACAGTGGCCTTCAATTTGCTCATGTTGCGCACTGGAAACTGGTCAACACATGTGGTTGCATCTGTTAAGGCAGCACTGACCCAGGTCTCAACATTACTTATGTGCCATAAGGATGCATCACTAATGCCCTCGTCATTGCTCAAGCGACGCAGTTCTTTGATTGATTGACTAAGTTGGTCTAAACCATCGTTTATCTGCTCCGCACAGTCTTGGACCATTTGGTACTCTTTAGCCTTCAATTTCTTGAGTTCTTTAGCAACCTTCCACAAGTACGACCTAGTGTAGATGCCCTTGTTTAGGCTCACTGTTAGGGCCAACTGGGCCAGTTGTTGTGGGCTATGCAACTCCGTTTTGTTGATGAAACCCGACAGGCATTGGACACACAAGGCCGGATAGCGGGTGGACCGGCACGAGGCCTCGAGGAAGGCCCGGTTACGCAAACGTCCGGCGAAGGACGGTTCCACCATGTCCATGGTACAGAAGATGGAGAGAACCATGAGTAGCAAAGGAAGAAGTCCGAGTTGAGCCATTGATGTTGGAATTGTTGATTGAAATAAGATTTGACTTGAATACACAAAAAGATGTTAGTTCTGTGAAATGCGAATGCTGAGATTAGTTTAAATAGAAAGAGGTTGTCATGTATCTTGCACTTGACGTGCATTAAAAGCAGATCACTGCATATGGGACCAAAAATTTAGAAGTATTTTATGTAACAGTTGGTCAATTTTTGATTAAACACAACACCAAGCATGGGATTTTGATTTATGTGGAAGCATACTGTATGTTGAATAAACGGCTTATAATACAAAGATAATACTTTGGCTAGATCAATTACTGAAAAAGAGCACGTGGGTGTTTGTTATTCAACGTTGAGTCATATTACGTTTCATGGTTCAACTTCTGATGTCAGTAGATAAATTTGATCTCATGATAGACGAAATTGTTTTGGTTATATTTTAGGTCCGAGCACTCGGCAATGCTCACGGAAAAAAATATTATGCATTTGAGGTTTTAGGCCAACATGATCCCAGCATCAAGGTAAAGAGACTGTAGATATTTCTGTTAAAAGTTAAGAAAATGTATATTATATAGCTGTATAGTTCGCGACATATCATCAATCATGTGACATCAAGAGTGATTTTTGAGCAAAATCGGAGCTACATAATTTAGTCCTAAAAGCCACTTGTAGCAACCTTGGAATATTAAATTATAGTACATTTTCTACTCAATCTTGCATGCAATCAACGGATATTA
Source organism: Litchi chinensis (assembly GCA_019925255.1). Lineage (NCBI taxonomy): Eukaryota > Viridiplantae > Streptophyta > Magnoliopsida > Sapindales > Sapindaceae > Litchi > Litchi chinensis. Next base: position 2,132,982 of record CM034463.1, read on the forward strand.
TCTGAATCTGACATCGACAGCTTCTCTTGAGCACAACAAAAACAAAAGCAATTCAACCATCATGAGGACCTTTGTAGATTAAGACGACAAGTAGTCAAATTCACAAATAAGTTACAAACAATAACAAAATTAACAATTAAGAGAGAGAGAGAGAGAGAGAGAGAGAAGAGTTTTATCTCAAACAACCAGCACTTGAATACAAATAATACAACAAGAACAATATATGTAAATGGAAATTAAGCAACACAGAGTTAAATAAACACACTGCACATAAATTAGTACAACACAGGTAATTTATTCAGCGACTTTCATGCCAGAGAGATAAACTCGGCTCTGAACTACACTGCCTCCAATCCAGAAACCAGGCATGACCATTAACCCAACCTTAGGCTTCTGATCATTTTCATCCATTATCAAGTTCTTTACTACACTTTCCATGTATACTTCGGAGAATTCGCTCCCACTCTGAGCCTGAAACACTTTAACATTAGGCTCAAATGAAAATGCCAGCCGGTGCAAGAGCCAGATTGACTTGGCCAGTTTCAGAAACGCCTGGTAAAATGGGGTTCTTGGATGTCCACCCCCCATTACATAATTCCTCTGATCCAAATTTCCAAAGAATGATGCTTCCATTTTCGGATGAACAACGACCAAGTACTTGCTCCTGCAAAATTTCCCGAAAATGGAATCTGGGTTCTGGCCTAGCATGTCTAGTGGATCCATCTCCCTCAGAGCAAGAAACTGGTGGAAGAAACTCTCTTTATTGATTACAAGATTGTCCAATTTAATGGAGAAACTCTCCTGCTGGAACCCACTGAACATTCTTTGGCATATATGGGACTCAAATGCAAATTTCTTGTGTGCCCTCTTTGCATAGACAACATTGGGTTCAATAGAATCAGCAGCAGCATCAAGGTCCCATCCTGCTGCTTTCATCATGTTAATCAGTGGTTTAGAAAAATCATGAATAGCTTTGCTAGCAGCTTCTACAGATGCCGTAAAGAGATCGGGTGTAAGATCCACTGGAAAAAATCCATTTTCATCTCCAGAACCCTCTGACTCTTTGGTTGACAAGCCCCTAAGCTTGAGATTCTTTTCCAGCTTTCCTCTCTTCTGGTTGGCCTCCTCAATCTGCTGCTGCAACTGAAGAATTTCAGAATCCTTGTTGTGAATTTCAGATTGGAACTTCTTCACCATAACCTCATAGGTTTTCAGCAGGCTCTGTTGCTCTTGAATCTCTGCAGCTAGGCGGGAGTCCTGAGGAGAAGCACATACTGGCTTGGGGTTGTTTTCCCGGTAAAAATGCTTGAGTTCAGATAGATTCTTTAACTCAGAAATCACAAGTCTATCAGCAGCTTGAATTTTATCAGGGTCATAGGGTGTGTGAGCAGCTTGGAGCTGGATATAAGCTGATTTTAGGGAGGAGATGTTTGCAAAGATCTTGGACACCAGGGATTCAACAGCTTCCGGATTCTGATTCTCTTCCATAGGTTGAGGGTGGACCTTTTGGCTGTTGCTCTCGCGGAGTTGGTTATCTTTCACTCCTGTGGGTAGCATAGCTACTACTACCAACAAAGGAGCAGTTAAACTTTGTTCCCTCAGTAAAAACACCAATCAAGAACAACCTGCAATCTCCCACAATTATACAGTTTATAGATAAGTGACAAGAGTGCTCTATCCAATAGATAATACTAGAAAAGGAAAAAAGAAAAATCAGTCCATGAATACCAAGTTGAAAAAGAACTTCATTCCCAATCAAAAAAAAAAAGTCACAAAGTTGACATGAAACATCTAAAAACAAAAGAAATAGATTTGAGCTTAACACACAATATCTCTTTCATATAAATTACAAGACATAGCGTCCCTTTTCCACTTGTCGACAACATTTCATGCGTATGATGATAATTAAATAACTCGAACAGAATATACATACAAGTTAGGTTCCCATCAAAGAAAAACACTATAAACGCAAAACACATTGATGAAGAATTACAAGACTGGATTATAAACAGTGATCTCTCATTTTAAGTGAACAAAACTCATCCAACCAAGCATTTGAAGTCATTTACGAGCAAATAAGGAATCACGAGAAAGGACTATCGATACTCAACATAGGAATCACGAGAAAAGGATCCAAAACAAACCTATGAAGATCGCAGCCCAGCCTCAGACTGAATCCAGCAAACATAATACCTATCACCTGAAAAACAATCACCACCAAACTAAATTTGGAAATGATATATCTATTTATGTAATCAAATACGTTTCAGCTGTAATTTACTTGTCACGTATAAAAGGACATAAAAGGACAGAGACTTTAAAACAACAAACAAAAAAAAAAAACCACAAAATCAAATTTTTACCTAATTAACAAAATTAAGCATAGAAACACTCTATATAGCGACACTTACTTTGTAAAAATCATCAAATACGGGCGAAAAGTGAAAATCAAAAGCGAATCTGATTTTACGAGACATGAAGCGACAATAGATTTAAAACAGTAGGATACCATACAAATGTAACAAATCAATCAAGTCGACTGTAACTTTCAAGCTTTGAGTTATCACATCATACGATGATAGCTAAAATTGGTCCATTTTTTGGGGGGCAAAAATGGAACAATACCTGGCCGGAGATTGTCGCCGGAGATTTTCGCCAGAAGAGTCGAGAATGTTTATTGTGACGTAAATTTAAATTAAATAGTTGAAGAACCAGAGAGAGCTAAAGGGTTGATGATGGAGAGAGTTTGGTAAAGTTGAAGTTTTCGTCTCTGACAAAGTGTAAACCCTAGGTGAATAATAATATTTGGTATTGCATATTATTATTATTATTATTTTTTATCTCTTTGTACTCACAATAGATGGCTGCATTTTTTGTGTGTGATTTTTTTAGTTAATTTGATTAATCAGGAATGTAAATTTGAAAAACAATAAATATAAGACGATATAGGTGTGGTTTGACTTGTTTTTTTTTTTTTTCACAAAATACAGTTCGAAAATTTATTTTATAATAATAAAATAATATTATTTACCTAATTTTTTATGAAGAAGGTAAATACATTATGTAATATATATTATGATTTATTATTATAAAATTTATGATTCAAGCATAAGATAAAATGATGCACGCTTGTTGAAGATGCTTTGAAAAATGTCTCTATATTTTATTCATTTCATAATTACTAATAAGTATTTTACATTAAAAAAATAAGCAATAAGTACTATCGGCAATGATTAAGTTAAAAAAAAAATGCCATTTGTTAGGATTAATATGATCTTTACCCATAATTCCAAAAATATAAAAAGGATTTAACTTCTTAATCTTCTCACTCATATTACTAATCGAACGGTAAATTATCTTATTAGTAAATTAATCAAATCTAAAATAAAATAAAATAAAATCTTTTATCATTTTTTTAAATTTTTTTATTAAGTATGTAGTGGCTTTTAAAAAAGTAAAATAAGAAAAAGAGAATTAATTAAAGACTTTATCATTTTTATTTACTCGTTCGGTCTGAAAGAACCGTTTTCATATGAGAGGGAGTACCTTACACACATAACTAGACGAAGACTCAGATGAGGTGGGGCACCGTTATTTGGTGGGGAGAAAAGAAAATATTACTTATTTAATTAAAACAGATAAATAGAAAGATCTTAGAGTTACGTGAAAAAAAAAAAAAAAAAAGGCAGATCTTGACAAAATACAAAGAAAGTAGGGAAAATAAAAAACACAAACTCGTCTCGCTGCAAACGGTGACTGTTAGTGTCTTCAAGACAGAGAGAATGGATATATTCCTATCTGCTTCTCAACGCCAAACACGGCCTAAAACCCTCCTCAAAGCCCAATTGAGAATATAAAAAAACACATTGAAAAACAATAAAAAACCAATCTTGTGTAGTCCTTGCAGAAGCAGGAGAAGAAAAAGCAAGAAGTACCAATAAGCTCTTCACAATCAAGGCTCACTCTGAATATTGAAACCCTTTTGTAAGATTTCTCATATTATCGCTTGGTAATGAAATTTAGTTAGATTTACTAGCATTTGTTTATGATTTTTTTTTTTTTTTTTTTCTGGTTTGTTTGCAGGAGCCTTGTAGAACAGGATTGTTGTTTATCAAGTTTTGCAATTTATTTAGTTTAATGT
>CM034463.1:2137622-2225389 GCA_019925255.1 Litchi chinensis
TGATAATATGAAATTATTTGCCAAACATGCTTGTCCATTGATAAATTTGATGTGAAAGTACTGAATGTGAAAACATGATTAAAATAATAATATCGTTATATGCAATTCAGAGTAAGTTGAGTTTATGTGTTACCAATTCATTGGTGTTGTAGTGCCATTTTGTTGAAGTGTTGGCATATGATAGTTGCATGGCTGTTAGCTAACTTACTATCACTTGAGAATTTTCTATTGTCGATAATGTTACTAGGTTATTGCAACTGAGGATTCCCAGATTCGTGGTTTGTTTTTCTCATAACATTTAAGTTGTATATCTAGGTCGCAAAAAGTTACCGTGTTGATTGATGATGGTACGATCCGTTTTCATTGTTTTCTCGGTTTCTACTGTTATATTTGTTGAATTTTTTTATAGATGGTGAATGGTGGTTGCAGGTTTATGTATGACAATGGCAACAGCTACAATGTTGCCTATGTATTCCAGAAGTGCTAAGCTTTCGTTTGCAGATTTGAAGTGTGCTAGATCAAGAGCTGAAGTCATGGTACTTGCAGCATGCTTTCACAAAACTGCTGGTATCTCTGGTCAGAAGGTTTATTCTCGGTGCTGTTTTGTCCATGTAGCTCAGCCTTTGCTGGTCAACAATCTCAAGTGAGTTTTTATGATGATTGATGGTCAGAGTTGATGGTTATGGTTAATTTTGTTCACCGCTGGATATTTTATGGATTAATTTGAGATCTCCATGCATGGCTTAACATTTCTGTAATAAGATTTTAATTGACATTTTACTGTAATGTTGTGATGTGGTTGTGGTGCTTTGTTGGGATCAATTTGTTGGCGCCGGAGTATAGACAATTTACCACAACAATGATAGTTTAGGTTCCCTCAATTAGCAGCTGTACTTCTAAGCACCTTAACCTGCAGCATGCTAATACAAACACTTTAGACAATGAGTCTTTGTCTAGGAAGAACTTTGTCAACTCAGTTTAGATTCTGTAATTTAATTGGATGCTTGGGGTCCAAAACTTGATTTGTTAGAGTGATGACACATTAAGGAGTTGAATTTGATGCTTAACTAGACAACTCGAACTGCTTTTGTAGAGAGAACATATATACTTGTTTTGGAAAGATTAAAAGCATCTGAATATTACAGTTTCAACTATTCTCTAAAACAGGATGCACCCTGAACTGAAGACAATTTCTCTTTGAATTGCACAGGAAGATGACATGGTCTATTAGGAGCAGTGTAGATGGTGGTGGAATTGATCCTTCCTCTGCCGATAGCCCTAATGGGGGTACACGATTAACTAGGGCCATCCAAGCATTTCAAACCAAATTAGGAGCAAGAATAAAGGAGTTAAGGAAAGATCTACCCATGAAATTATTCTTCTTGTTGGTGGGTTTTTATTGTGCAACTGCTTTTGCCACTGTAATTGGGCAAACAGGTGATTGGGACATTTTGTCTGCTGGGTTGGCAGTAGTTGTTGTTGAGGGGATTGGGGCTTTGATGTATAGGGGTTCTTTTCCTTTAGTAAGCAAAATTAGGAGTGTGATCACCATGTTTAACTATTGGAAGGCCGGGCTCTCTTTAGGTCTCTTCTTGGATTCATTTAAGTACGAAATAGATAACATAATTGAGTCAAGTAACCCCTTCAGTTTTGACATAGATATATCGTCTATATTCTTGTAACACTTGGTTCCTGAAGGTTGATTGTCACTGGTGTGTTTGTGTAACTGTGTCCACCCATTATGTAAAGGATTCATCTGAATCAGGATTTGGTGTGCATTTGGAAGCTACAGCACAATTGAAACCCTGCACGGTCAATAAGGAGGCCAAAAGCTCATCAGTTGATGCATAAAAATGATCAGAATTACTTTTGATTCAACAAATGTTGGTCTTGGATGAAGTGGGAGCGGCAAAACAAATACCATGCAACTACTTCTGATTGGATGAAACTTGGTTATGTTCACATAGAGAAGTCTACTTTCTTAATGTCTTCTCTTTTGATCATTTCATGTGTGCAGTCTGTTACATCATTGGAAGCATTTTACCCAGATGTTCTGATACGGCAGATTGGTGTGTGAAAATGTGAAAATAGAGGATCTCCAGAAGTTTTAGATATTGACCACAGAAAGAGAAATAAAGATCCGGGAAATTTGCTTAGATCTTACTTGTTTATAAACATTATATTATCTTGTTTTGGTAGTTACTGCTATAGCCCCAAATGGCTTGTACACTTGATGATTATAAATTATAACAGTTTTTTACAAGGTCTGTTTGAAGTCACCAATGTTGTCATGTCATGTTAAAATTCACAGCTTTGAAGTGCCTTAGGTCAATACAAGCAGCATGATCATGTCATAATTTTCGTAGTGTAAGTGTGTTAACCGATGGCAGCTGACAACAGCTGAATTCCATATATTTTTCATCGGCTGAAAAATGCATGTTAGAGCGAATGAGCAATTTGAAAAACAACACAAATACGCAGTGATTAGATGATCATTGACTGATTATGGGCCAACGCTAATCTTATTTAAAGCCCAGCCTATATAATCATAAGGCATATAAATAAGACGCAATCAACAGTGCACTTAGATATAAAAAGAACTTAGAATTTTAGCTCTCCAATTTTCAATAAGTCAAATCAAAAGACTGAGAATTAATTTTCAACTAATAATTTAGCATCTTTAGTTTTGAATCATTGAAAATTGAAAGATCAAAATTTCAAGTGTCTCCATATCCATATATATGGTAAAATGTTCCTATAAAATATATGGGAAATTAGAATAAACACTAAACAAGTCACTCCTGACTCCGCCATCACTCAGTTTTGATCGGTTTCAAAAGCTTCTTCATATTCATGTCATTTTAAAACTGCTGTTGAAAACGGCAAAAAAATAGCTGACACAGGAGAGACTGAAATAATAATTAAAAAAAAAAAAAAAGAGCCAAAAAAGTATGACACGGCAAGTATCGTTATAGTGTAAGCAATTACAGCAGACAACAATTGAATTCTATTTACTTTACATCAGACGAACGGTTAAAGCAATTCAATGAACAAGGGAGATGGACATTGGTTAGACTAATTGCACGTAATCCCTTCTAAAAACTGATGAATTTCAACTTTGAAGTATATACTAATTAAGAAGCTAACTATTTATCTGGAATCTTGTGATGATTATTTGGATGGTTATGTGACATATGTTATCCAAGTGTAAAACAGAACCATGCAATCATGCATCAATTTTTGGTCCTGGATACGGTGGTAGGCTCATAATCCGCTTGTCTAAGACAGGGCCTCCCACAGTGAAATGATATAGAATTTGAAAGTTTGATCCTTTCAATCCAAGAAGCTCATGCACTGCAGAAAAACAGAAGGAGAACTTTCAATATTATACTTCGAGTAAGGTAGAATGCATACCACGGTATGGTAATGATCGAGTACATTTATAGGCAGAGATTGTTCTTCAAACTCAAAACTCAAATTAAGAATTATAAGAAATAATAACGTATGTTCCATTAAATGTATAGCAGACCACTTTTGTTTTGAAACATTAATTGTGCATAATTCAATGTACTACTTCTTCTTCACCATGGTTGAAGATAATTAATAAAAAGATGTTATCATAATGAGAAACATGTGCAATAGTAACCTTTTTCCAAATGTAATTTACAATGTTCACTCAGTGAAGGTTCTCAGCCACCATTTTTATGATCAGACAATCCTCAAAAATCCTGTGACTACTTTCCAATTTTTAAAACATGTTGCTTATTTCAATTTTTATCCCTTTTTAATAATGTTTTTTTGGGATCTAACTTAGCTTAATTGTAAGGGTTTGGCAAGGTACCTTGGTATCCAGGTTTTGTAAATATTCCACAAGACAATGAAAGTGGAAAAAGGAAGAAAAGTCATCCATATAAAGAAACCATGACGACATGCATTATGCATAGTATCATCAATATGAGTTTGATTGTTTGAGTGAAGCTGAACATACCAGGGTCATCGAAAAAGCAACCGATCCCAGTAGCAGATATATCAATTGCGTGTGCTTCAAGGTACAACACCTGGCCCAGTACTCCAGTCTCCCAAAACAATCGTGGATACATCCAAACATTCTTCTTACTTAACGTAGGCTCAAAATGAGCCACCATACCGAGGCTAAAGCAGCCATCACTGGCAATGTCCTGCAATTTAAAAAGAGAACATTTTGGTGAGACTGGGAAATCATTCCAATATTTACCTCATTTGCTGTCTTCAATTTAGGGTGAAAAAAATGAGGATTCGATGTTCAAATTTTGGCATCAAATACAGACATAATTCAACCATAAACTATTAAATATTTGATGAAACTCATATTCCAGTTCTAGTACTGTAGTTTTCATGCTCCAAGCTTGATGCTGCATACTTTCACTCCTATGAAAAGATTGCCAATTGTTACATGTGAAAATTTATAGGCATCCTTTATGAACCAGATTAAAACAAGCATAAGTTATGATGTTCACATCAGAGTGTGTAATCCAAAATCAGTCATTTGTCTCTCAATTAGAACAGGGGATGTTCAATTTTGGCTCTATCTATACTATTCATTCCACCGGTGAATAAAATCATAACCATAACTATACACCGCCCAAAATTCCAACCAACATACAATAAAATAAACATAATAACACAATCATGAAAAGAATTGGCACACCTGATGGCAAGAGAGCGCTTTGGCGACCTGTTGGCAATCACCCCTAGCAAGTACGTACAAAGGTAGTTCATCAGGACACTCTTCTGGTTTCTCCCACTCAAAGTCAGGCCTCGTAGCCTTTTTTAACTCCTCGAAATGCTCCTCATTTCTTACCAAAAAATACAACCCCTTTGGCAGTCCTCTCACTCTATGAACAAACAAAACAGCATGCACCTCAGCATCCCAGGAAAGTACCCGAAACGGCAATGCCAATTCCCTCTTCTGCTTCTCTCCACTTCCACAACCTGAAGGAAGACAATGAAGCAAAATTTGATAAAATGTATCTCTCCCCATTGCAGTCACTCCATCCATGTCGACCGCACTCCTTCTCTTCCTCACAACTTCTCTAACACTGTAACCTTTATAACAACTCTCACTACAAATTCCACTGCGACAGAATGGATCAATCGTGAATTCATTCAATAAAGTTAATGGTTTTTCAACTGCCTCAGCTGTTCTATAGATCACATCCCAACAAACATGTTCTTTGCTAAGAGAATTCGGCTTCCCTATCCAATCCAAAGCTGAAAACTCCTTCATTGATGAACTCAGTTTTTCATAATTCACATCAAATCCACCAACTCCAGATGGAAAAACAACCAGAACACAATCTGGGTGCTCGAATTCGATATCTGGAAATTTCCCTTTGATAGGTTTTGATGGAATTTTAAATTTTGGGAACACATCAAGCCCCATTAACTTCTCCAAATCTTCATGCCCCAAACCATCTAGAAGCTTCACATCCCAACCAAGCCCAGCTGCAGCCATAGCAACAGCTGCAATGGCATGACCCACATCATGATTACAGTACCTAAACGCGCGTTCTCCATATTTCCATGCTTCGCGCCAAAAAATGGATGAAAATCCAACAAGAAACGAATTTCTGGGGAAAAATCTGTGAAAAAAATCAAACCCAGATGAGATTTTGGCTCTGAGTTCCAAAGCATGTTCTTTTGGAGCATAATGTGCAATGAACGGTGAGTCACAGACCGAGTCAATAGCAGGAGCGATCAAGTACGACTCAGTTGGGTGTAAATTGCCGCTACTCGGGTTAACTCGAAGAGACCAAGTGGAGAACCCGGTTGTTTTCCAGGCAGAGAGAGCCAGAGAGTCGTAAAAGAGCTGAGAAATCGACGATATCGAGACGGGTGCAGGAGGAGGCAGAGACTTGAAAAGAGAAGAATACAGAGGAGCATCGCTTGCAGAAGATGATGATGATGGATTTTGGTTTTGATTGTCTGTGGGGAGGTGCACCAAAGGAAGCAGAGGAGAAGCTACGTATCGACGAAATGGGTTGGGCTGGTTGGCCCAGTCGAGTCCACGAGGGCCGCGAGCGTAGTTGGTGAAGGAGTGCTTGGTCTGGTTGTGGTATTTCAGGACTTGTGAGAGCTTCTGAGGGTCTGTGGTTTCTGGGATTTTTTCTTCTTTTGGGTTTGTTGTAGTAGACGGAGATGGTGATGATGAGGTCGATGCAGAGAAGGACATGGTGGGGATTCTTTTTTTGTTTGGCAAGGTTGAAGATGGAAGAAAATGGAGACGACTGGGGTTTATTAGAGGGAGAGGGCAATATTTTGACGAAAGGTGTGGCATTTTTAGAGGTTCTTTATGGCGTGTTCTAGACTTGAAGACTTTGTTTCAAGTTGGTTACTGTACTTCCAATGAAACTGGAACATGATAGTTAAGAGAACATGTTAAATCTGTTGCCCAAATCCAGCTCAAACCCAAACTCAGATCCCAGTAAATGTTTCAGTGGGCTTTATTTGGCCCAAAGTAGTGGAGTGATATTCGATCGACTAAAGGAAAAGCAGGCCAAAATCAAGTTTGGGCTTAAAACATTTTGCTATAAGAGGATCAATATTTGCACGTATTAAAAAGTGTGCATACACTCCGTTAGTAAGCTTATCTCATTAGATGTTTCTGAAAAAATGATAATTTACATACAAAAAAATTCGATGATGTTTACTTACAAATGTAAAATACAAATAATATACAATAAATAATAGTCATAATTACAAATTATATTTTTTGAAAATAAAATTTAATAAGGTGTATAGAAGAAAGGGGTGTATATACTACTTTAATGGGGTGTAAACATCGTCATTCTTACTATAATTAAGCTTAACCCAAAATTAGAAATGTCATTATATATATTTATTTTATTTTATTTTTGAAGAAAATGTTGTTATTACTTATAACAATGCATTGGAAGATGTTTTATTAGTTTTGTTTTATCAAAACTTTATTTTTTTTTCTTTTTTTTGAAATCAACTCAAAACTTTATTCTAAATTCATTTCAAATGATGCCACAAACAATTAGTAAAATTCATATAAACCATTTAATGATATATGTTGTGATAGTAGAGATTGTTTTCCATATCTTTTAGAATAAATTTTTATTTTGTTTGGATAAAATTTCAAATATAACTTGCCTCAATATTAATCTCCAATTCTTAGTAGATAAATTAGTAATGTGGAAAATGTTACCAATCAATATTATCTTGATATTTTTATTTTTTGAAATTAAACCTAAGTATAGGAGGGAATATATCTTGAATCCACAACCTTATAATATAGATGTGAGGGACTAATCAAAAGACAATCTCATCTTGTCACATACTTTTTATAATTACACCAAATAATTGTTCGATCTGTTATATAATAAAGAAATTACAATAAATAAAAGTGAGAATAGTTGAGCGTAAGTGAGAAATTGAAACTAAGATGAGCATAAATTGATTGTGTTGGCTTATACTATGTCAACCCAATCTATTTATGGGCAAATATTCTCTTCTCCATTTAGCTCTCTCTCTCTCTCCTTATTTTAAATTTCAATTTATTTTATAACACGATTAAAATTTTCCAGATAATAAGGACAGTATATACCAAGTACACATGGTATCGTGTAAATGCAATCGTGCCAGCCCAACCACTGGCCCATAAATTCAGAATCCAGAGTAACGACACACCAAAAGACATGCTTTTTATTGGACGTATTTGCCACACTGCATAGGGCCGCGTGGAAGCTGCCAGGCACACAATTCACCAATACATTTCTTACACGTCGGTTTTCACTTCTTTGTTCGCCGTCTGATTGACCAAGTAACTCAGCCGGTTAGGATTTCTTTTTATCAGTTTTTTATTAATATCATTTTTATTATTGTTTTTTAAATAATATCCTTTTTATCAGTTTTTGATACAGCCATCCCTTTCCATTTTTTACAAGCCCAGTCTTGAATTGGCTAAAATACCCTTCCGTACTGGAAAACAAAAAGCAAACTTTAATAAAGTATCACGCCCATTGAAAATATTATAATTCTGACAATTTCGTCTTTTCGCTAGTGGATGCCAACCGAAAACACCCGTGCTCTCTTCCACTAAAGCTCTAATTTTTGAATTATTTAAAGGTTTTAAACTTTTAATCGTTTTGGCTCCTACCGACCAAAACAGAAAAAAAGCTGCTCTGGTTTCTGGTTCCGGTACACAACCCACTCGAAAGATTCGCTGCCGTTACTCACTCGTTTCTCTATCTCCAGCTTCTTCACACAGCGTCGTCTTGTCTTTCGCTCTAAGTCAGGTATGGAACCGCCATTTTTTCCCACTTTTATAAGCATCAAGAACTCAAAAATGGTTCAAATTTTCTAAAAAATCCGTTTTTGCTTTCGCAGAGATGGCGTCAGTGATATCTAAAAGAGGATTTCACTATTTGAAGAAATTGAAGGCAGCAAATATCTCAACTGCTTTGATCGAGAAAGGACAAGACCGTGTTATCGACGCTTCTCTTACTCTTATTCGTGAGAGAGCCAAGCTCAAGGTTTGATCTTGATTATTGATTTCACTTCATTTTGTTTGTTTCTTTGTTTGTATGTTTGTTTTGAGCTTTTAAAACTAAGTGAATATATAAATATGTTAGGGAGAGCTGGTGCGTGCCTTGGGTGGTGCCAAGGCTGCGACTTCTCTTCTTGGAGTGCCATTAGGGCACAATTCATCGTTTCTACAGGGGCCCGCTTTTGCTCCTCCTCGTATTCGTGAGGCCATTTGGTGTGGTAGTACTAATGCAACTACAGAAGAAGGTAGTTTCTCAAGAATTCTGAATGGTTTTGATTTGTAAAAGATCGGTGGTGAATTTGATGGGAAATGCATTTTGGTGTGAAATATGCAGGGAAGGAATTGAATGATCCGCGGGTGCTAACGGATGTTGGTGATGTTCCTGTCCAGGAGATTCGAGATTGTGGCGTGGAGGATGATAGATTGATGGATGTTATTAGTCAGTCTGTCAAGCTAGTTATGGAACAGGTAAGCGGTCCTTTTCTGTTGGATTTTGGTTTTCGAAAACTACCAGTTTGGTTTATTATGCTAGAATTTGTGGACTATTAGTTTAATGAACTATTTATCCGTCTGCATTCATTTTTTTCTTAGGGGTTGCAATGAAGTGAAAAAAGATTTGGTAACAACTGGTTAGATCAATTTCATCAAGAACAGAACGATGTTACTCTTTATTGGCTATTAAAAGATTTTTCACTCTTTAGCTTGTTAAATATCTTGTGGGAGTTTCTTATTTCTCTAATTTTATTGTTTGGAGATCCTTTAAATATTATTTCAAAGGGTTGGCTAAATTGAGTTTATTAGTTTTAATATACTCTGTCTTCATTTTCTTCCAAGTATGTATATTATCACATTTGGTGTGCCTAAACTGTGTTGGTTTTTCTGAGTATCGGAGTTGAAGTGGACGGATATTCTACAGTGTTTACTTTGGTTTCGCATGTTAACTGATTAAATGCTTTGGTTCCGGAAAACTTTTGTTATATTGATGCTCCTCTTGGGGCAAAGTTTGTATCGTTTGGAAGTGACTTTATGATGTTTAAAATACGTACATTGCTTCCAGCTGCCTTTTAGTTTAAACTGATGAAGATGAACTCTCATGAAGTTTTATGTTCTTTCAGGATCCATTGTGCCCATTAGTTCTAGGTGGTGATCACTCAATATCTTTTCCTGTTGTAAGAGCTGTCTCTGAAAAGCTTGGAGGACCTGTGGATATCCTTCATCTGGATGCTCATCCTGACATCTATCATGCCTTTGAAGGGAATAAATATTCACATGCATCGTCTTTTGCCCGAATTATGGAGGGTGGTTATGCTAGGCGGCTTTTGCAGGTGAATTTTCTTGTTTCTCAACAGTATCTTTCTATGATCTAACTTCTAAAAACAAGGCTTTGTGAGACATGAGTAATCAAATCAGATGAACTGGTTTTTATTTTCATGAATTTAATATATTGTAATTAATTGGAAATGCGATCCGACTATCTGAATGTCATTCAAGATGTAGATTTTATTTAATTGTTATTTTATTTAAGGGTTTGTTTTTTCTTATGTTGTATAAAATAATAAGCTTAAATGCTGACTGGTTAGGTTGGAATCAGATCAATAACAAATGAAGGGCGAGAACAAGGCAAAAAATTTGGAGTGGAGCAATATGAAATGCGAACCTTTTCGAGAGACCGCCAAATTTTGGAAAATCTGGTCTGTCTTTCTCTACTGCCCACACATCTCAATCACTTATGCATTTGCCTCACTTTGCATTGTATATATAAACAACAATTACAATTTTTTAACGTCAGATGTTTAAGAAATAATAATTTTGAGGGACGTTGTGCAACTTGTTTCTGGAAACCTGTAAATTAACATAAACTGTAAAATCTTCTCTTGTTGCCAAGCATAAATACTTGTACACTTTGTGCGTTTCCCTGAACTGCTCTGTATATATTTTATGAACTCCTAAAGTTGAGATATATCAGAATGTAGGGTAATGATTTTGGTTTTAAAGAGTTGCCATGCTTGAAGTGGCATGTATAAGTATATTAGTTGAAGGCATTTCTCTCTGGTAATTCTTTCACAGAAACTTGGAGAAGGTGTAAAGGGTGTATACATCTCAGTAGATGTGGATTGTCTTGATCCTGCCTTTGCCCCTGGAGTATCCCACATTGAGCCTGGTGGTCTCTCTTTCCGCGATGTTCTCAACATTCTCCACAATCTCCAAGCTGATGTTGTTGCTGCAGATGTGGTCGAGTTCAATCCGCAGCGTGACACTGTTGATGGGATGACTGCAATGGTTGCTGCTAAGTTGGTAAGGGAATTGACTGCAAAGATATCAAAATGATAAATCTCCGCGTGAGTTCCAGGGATATAATCATTTCTGGTTCTAAAAAGTCAGACAAGTGGTTTTTGAATACAAAAATGTTTTTCAGTTGTCCAATTTATGCTGGAATCGCTGAAGGATTTTAACATCCATCTGCGAGGTAGGTAGGGAACGTTTCCTCAAGGTTACTCTTTCAGTTTCACTTTTAAGAGATGAGTGATGCACTTTTCGAAAATGCTGTTGTATTGAACCAATTGTGATATATTTGTGACTCCACAAATATTTCTAAATAATTTGATGTAGTGCTATGTAGAATTCATTAGACTGTGTGGACTCATAAATGCTGTTTTAAAGGTTTGGGAATAATAAAATAAACCTTTTTACTTGAGTTTTTTCTTTTCGGGATGAAGAAACGCTAGATTCTATGTTGAAGAGAAAATCCCTATTAACAAAAACTGATATTTATGTTGCGTGCAAACCTATTATAGGTCCTCTTAACTACCAACCATAGTTTGAAATCAATTATTTGACAATCAATTTATGTTGGAAATGTCTCTGAAAACAAATATACATATATATTTCTGAGTATTTTTTTTAATATTTTTTAAGTACGCAATTGGTTATTGATAAAGTAAAAGTGAAAAATAATTACATTCAAATCATTAATTGATTGTAATGTTTGTATGTTATAAGATTATGTTAGGTTAGAAAAATAAACGCTCCTAGATATAATTAACATAGTCTTCAAATCATGAAAATGGAGAAATGTTTTCCACCATGGCTGGAGATTTTTTACGACTGAAGAAGCTTGTTCTTGATTAGTCACCATATTTGGAAAACCACTTAGAGAGAATTATATCTCTTCTTTATTTTGGCAAAAAAAAAAAAAAAAAAGGGAGTCTAGTTTTCGTTTGAGTAGAAACTAGAAATGCAAATGATAAAAGTGGCGTGCAAACTGACCGACGAAGTCATGCGGCTGCTAAGTTATTTTGTTTTGTTTTCTTTTAAGTAATAAAACTATTATTTCTTTTTTATTATTATAATGAAAAATGATTTTTTTTAATTATTTTTCTCTTTTAAATAATCGAATTTAAAATCTAATAAATATTAAATATTACCATATACTGCATATCACCTATAACAAAACTGTAGGTCCCTTCTTTTTTCTTTTTCTAAGATTTTGTTTACTTGTTTCTCTTCGGCCCATCTCAAAGGTTAAAGGGTCGGTGGTGTTTTTTTTTTTTTTTTTACTGAAAATTGAATAATATTATTAAAAAATTAAGATTAAATAGTGACTGAAATCCGAAATTTTAATAATATGTTTATTTTTTCTCTTATCTCTGAATAAGTTGTAAACTTATTTGTTTTTTAAATTTAAAATTATTTGAAAACTAGTAAATTGATATTTATACTCTTTTTACAATTTGTTGTTATGTAATTTTAATTAATTTAATACTAACATTTAAAAATAAACAATTTAATAAATTCTAAAACATTTCTTATGTACATATTATTAATTTTTTATTTATAATTAAAAGATGACTAAAAAAATATAATACTATTAACCATATTTCTATATTTAATATATTATATTATTTAAGAAAACAACTAAAAAAATGAATATTTAAATTATAAATTAAAATGTATTAGTTTAATTTCAATATAATTTGGGATGAATGTATTTAGATTTTATTTTTCAAATATATTTTGTGAAAGTACCAAGGGAAAAAAAAAATTGAGTAATATAAAATTATGATAAATTTAAAATTATGTTACTTTGGGAAGAATAGATTTGGAATAAAAATTTTAAATATCATTAAGTAATTTATAATTATGTAAAAAGTTAAAAATTTTTACTTAATTTTTCAGTCGTTTTTTGGTAGTTTTAAAATGGTTAACCACTTAAAAAAAATAAATGAAAACAATTTAATTGGTACAATTCAGTACTATTAAGTCTTAACTGGAAAAGGCAAACGATCTCTTAGATTTGCAGTCAATGCAATACTTCTGTTTTGCAGTCAAAGATGGGCCGATCAATGCACTACTGGCCCATCTTGTGTTAGCCCTGTCCATGAGTTGCTTAAATTTGCTCCATAAAATTCTTTCGAACCTTGAATCACTTTTTATTTATGTAATTTAACATATCCTAACTTCACAATTTAGATGGTGTATATCTATTGAACCAACCGCGTTTTCGTCAAATTTATGTAATTTTTTGTCACTATAAATAATACGTAAAGAATTAACAGCATTTATAAAAGCAAAAATTACATTCTCGTATGTGTATTCTCATTATGGGAATGATCATTATACATCTCTTCCAATTTGTTCCCTAAATAAAGTTCGATTGAATTTATTATTAGAATTCAACATTATTGCTTGCCTGATATGAAGTTTAACTAGCTTTAATAAAAATAAAATATTGGACAATGATACCCGAAAATTCTGAATTTTGTAATGCATTCGGTGGATACTTGCCTTTGGGTCCAAAACATAAATACGTATAATTATTTCTCAATTTTGAACATATGCTTTTAGCCAAATGTAGAATTTAATTTTTCATTTTTAATTAAGTTGATGTAAAGAGGAAAGGAAGGTGTGGGAGAGGACAGTGTTTTTTAGGTTGTTGGATGAACTCATAGGCTTCTGCTATAGTGTGCGTTTATCCAGATGTGTTTTTGGAGCTGTTTCTGTAGAAACTGAGGGTTTATGGACTCATAGGCTTCTGCTATACTGTGTTTAGATATATAGGCATCGGGCCTATGATCAGATATAGAGAGGAAAAAGACATAGTGTAGCTTGCTTCTGCGAGCTTTTTCTGCAAAAACTGAGGGTTTATGGCTTGGGATAGGGGCTGCTTTAGGAAAAATGGAAGAGGATTATAGTCCAAGAAGCAGTGAAAGATACTTGTAATATGGGATCAGGTGCAAAAGAGACGAAAACTTTATTGTTGATGCAGATTTATTGCCAGAGAGGTTGGCAAGGATTTATCTTCTAAAGTAGCCTTATCATCCAACTCCAACTTCCTGCTCTCCAAAATATACATTAGCACCTTCGGATCATCATGAAGAGAATCCCAAGTAGGTTCATATTCTAAAGCAGCCTTATCATCCAGCACCAACTTTATGCACTTCAAAACATACTTTAGCAGCACCTTCAGATCATCATGAAGAGAATCCCGAGCAGGTTCATCTTCTGAAGCAACCTTATCATCTAACTTTAGTTTCATGCGCTCAAAATATACTTCAGTGCCTTAAGAATCTTCATCTTTATCAGCATAGTGTTGGCAAATCTTATTGAGCTTCCATAGCATTTCAATTAGTTATACTATAACTTAATAGCTTCATAAGTTTTCTAGATTGCATTCCAAACAAAAACGATCACCGTAACCACCTTTGCAAAGCTGGAAATGAGAGTAGCGATGGTTTTAATTAGTATCTTGCCTCGAGAAGAAAGTGACAACATAGACATCTTAGACATCACACCATGGTGAATAATGCTCGTCTTAATTGACAATTGACGAGCTCAAGAAGGACACAATATTCTGGATGCTTGTAGTAGTTGTCTTATTTAATACCATGATGCATAATGCTTGTCTTCATGCGCTCTAAAAAATACTTTAGCACCTTTAGAATCTCTACTTTCATCAGCATTGCGGTGGTGAATCTTGCTGAGCTTTTGTAGCGTTTCGATTAGCTTTACTGCAAACTTAAAGGCCTTATAAATTTTGCAAATAGCATTCCAAACAAAAACGATTACTGTAACCACCTTCGCAAAGCGGTGGTTTTAATCAGTATCTTGTCCAAGGGAGAAAGTGACGACATAGACATCTTGGTTGTCATACCATGATGCACAATGCTTGTCTTAATTGACAGCTGTTGAGCTCGAAAAGGAAATGACAAACTTGATATTTGTAGCGGTTGTCTTAATTGACACCATGATACATGATGTATAATGCTTGTCTTCATGCACTCCCAACTTCAGTGTCTTCAGAATCTCCATCTTCATCAGCATTGCATTGGCGAATCTTATTGAACTTCTATAGTGGTCCAATTAACTCTATTGCAAAATTAATGGATTTATAAGTTTTCAGATTGCATTCCAAACAAAAACAATTACCATAGCCATATTTATAAAGCTAAAAGTGAGAATAGCGGTGGTTTTAATTAGCATATTGTCTAGGGGAGAAAGTGATGACATAAACATCTTGGCCATCACACCATAATGCGCAATGCTTATCTTAATTGATAGTTGACGAGCTCCGAAAGAAAACAACATTCTGGGTGCTTGTAGCAATTGTCTTAATTGATATCATGATGCACAATGCTTGTCTTCATGCATTCCAAACTATACTTTAGGGCCTTCAGAATCTCCATCTTCATTAGCATTGCATTGGCAAATATTGTTGAGCTTCTGTAGCATTTCAGTTAGCTATATTGCAAACTTAATAGTTTTTCAAATTGTTTTCCAAACAAAAACGATAACCGTAACCACTTTCGCGAAGCTGGAAGTGAGAGTAGTGATAGTTTTAATTAGCATCTTGTCCAAGGGAGAAAACGATGATATAGACATCTTGGTTGTCATATTATTGTGCACGATGCTTGTCTTAATTGACACCATGGTGGAAGAAATGAAAACTGGTGGAGTAGTGAGGTGTTTTAGTTATATATATGCATATATATATATATATATATATAGATGAAGAGTGAAGGAGAGTGAATTGTGTGTATATAGAAGAGTGAGCAAGAGTGAAAGTGTATGTATATAAAGGAGTCAATGCTTGTCTCAATTGACATCATGATGGAAGAGATGAAAACTGGTGGAAGGAGTGAGGAGTTTTGGTTATATATATATATATATATATATATATATATGGAGCAGTAAGCGAGAGTGAAGCGTGTGTACATAGAGAAATGAGCGAGAGTGAAATTGTGTGTATATAGAGGAGTCAATGTCTATCTTAATTGACACCATGGTGGAAGAGATGAAAACTGGCGAAGGGATGAAGTGTTTTGGTTTATATATATATATGGAGGAGTGAGTGAGAGTGAAGCGTGTGTACATAAAGGAGTGAGCGAGAGTGAAAGTGTGTGTTGTGAAATCAAAACAGACAAAAAAAAAAAATTCATTGATGGTTAGAGATTCTTTTTGGAGGGGTAATTCGTACCTTTGCTTTTGTACCTAGGATATAAAATCTATTTTAAATTTCTGAAAGACAAATTTGTAAAATCAAAACAAAAATGGTTATACAGACCATGGTGAAGTTTGTAATTTGAATAACAAAGAGAGTTACTTATCAATATGATTTTATAATCTCATGATGTTTCTAATTCAGTTATCATATCAATATAATAAAAATATAACTCGGAGATCAAAATTTAGCCTATAATTATGAGAAAGTAATATTATGTCATTCATATATCATTATGATTCAAATTAATAGGTACTGCTTTTAAATATTTTAAATAAAAACAAATATATATGTAGAGTTAATAGTAATAAACCACTTCAAGCTTATAGTATAGAGATTTGGCCTTACCACCATGTAAGTACTTTTATATTGGTTAGCTGTTTGTTTATGACTCATTCATTCTGCAAAGATTCTTTTAATCAAATATACTCTATTCTTCGCATGAAATTTCTTGATAATCTTCCTTCTCGTATTATATTGACCTGTAATGAAATCATGAATTATAAATAACGCTGATAACATAAAAAACAAAAGTCTTAAAACACAAAGCAAAAAATGGTTCTTATAAATGATGAAAAATATTGACACAAAAATACTAAGATGAGTACTTGCACAAAACTCTGTCATTTTACAAATTTTATAATAGGCTTCATATGTAACAAATTAGAATTTAACGTATTTATAATATGTACAAATGTAATACATGGATATGACCATTTAAATGACTTTTTTTCTCTAATGAAAGAAAAATACCATTTAATTGTCCAAAAGAACACAAAAACATCATATTTTTATAGCTAGGACTAATATTACCTTTTTGTATAATTCAAATTCTAATCCTTAAAAGAAATCATTTTAAAAAGATAATTTCTAATAAGAAGTTAAGTGGGTGTTTAGGTGGATATTTAAATTTGTTTTCAAAACCAAAAATTCATTAACATGTTTTTTACTTTCATTGTTTCGACTTTCGAATAATACTATTAAACACAAACTAAATTTTGTATGATCACAATGATCATTTAATAAAGACATATAGTATATATGCTAGTAGAGAAATAGAAGGCCTAAATCACTAAAATGGCCTACTTACTAGATGGCCTATACAAACAAGCTCGACCCACGATCAACAGTATCTATATATACAAACACTAGTCTATGTATATATATTTGCTCATCAATCTGAGTTTTTAGGTCAGACAATTCGGATTACTTTAAGTGATTGTTCACCCATTTCCCCAAAAAGCTTTTTCTTTCTGCTCAATCGTTGACTTCCCTAACTCCTCACCCTCCTTCTCCTTAACATTCCTTACACCAACACCAAAACTGCATCTTCTTCCTCTTTTTAAGGCCACACATCTAGTAAGTAAAATAAAATAACTGTTTAACAATATATATTAAAGTCAAAATGACATACATGTTATTGGTCAATGGGTCCAATAACCAAAAAAAAAAAAAAAAACCCACAAAATATTCTTTGTCGTCTTGATTGTCACTTGACCGTTATAAAATGTTCTTGTTCATGTTCGTAAACCACCATCCTCAACCATTTAACTATCGAAAACAAAAACAATTAATAGTGACGGTTTAAGAGAAAAGATTTGAGTAAATATTTTGTTATTTTAAACAAACGACTTGAATGAAAAATAGTTAAATGGAGGAAGAAGTGAGGGTCATGATGGTCTTGGTTATATAGATGGATGAGAGCAGAGGTCATTTCAAATATCTTGGTCATGGGAGGCAACAACATGGACATCTTGGCCATTACAGCACGGTCCACATTGGTTGCCTTGATGGACAGTTAATGGGCTACAATGCCACAGAAAAGAAAAAAATGAGAAACATGGCTTCTTGCCTAAACATCTTGGCTATCACACCATGGTATGCAATGCTTGTCTTAATTGACAGTTGACAAGCTTGGGAAGAAAAACAACATTTTGGATGCTTATTGCAGTTGTTTTAATTAATACTATGATGCACAATGATTGTCTTCATGCGCTCCAAGGTATACTTCAACACCTTAAGAATCTCCATCTTCATCAGCATTGCGTTGGCAAATCTTATTGAACTTCTATAGCGTTTCAATTAGCTCTACTGCAAACATAACAACTTCATAAGTTTTTCAAATTGCGTTCCAAACAAAAACGATAACCGTAACCACTTTCGTGAAGCTGGAAGTGAGAGTAGTGGTGGTTTTAATTAGCATCTTGTCCAAGGGAGAAAGCGACGATATAGACATCTTGGTTGTCACACCATGGTGCACAATGCTTGTCTTAATTGACACCATGGTGGAAGAGATGAGCACTGGCGGAGGGAGTGAGGTGTTTTGGTTATATATATATATATATATATATGAGTGAGCGAGAGTGAATTGTGTGTATACAGATGAGTGGGCGAGAGTGAAAGTGTGCATATATAAAGGAGTCAATGCTTGTCTTAATTGAAACCATGGTGGAAGAGATGAAAACTGGTGGAGGAGTGAGGTGTTTTGGTTATATATATATATATATATAAAGAAGTGAACGAGAGTGAAACGTGTGTATATAAAGGAGTGAGCGAGAGTGAAAGTGTGTGAGCTGTGAATTCAAAATAGACCAAAAAAAAAAAAGAAAATTCATTGACTATTAGAGATTCTTTTTAGAGGGGTAATCCGTACCTTTTGCTTTTGTACATGGGATGTAAAATCTGTTTTAAATTTCTGGAAGACAAATTTGTAAAATCAAAACATAAGTGATTATGTAGAGCTCGGTGAATTTGCAATGTGAATTTGAATGTAACAAAGAGAGTTACTTATCAATATGATTTTATAATCTCATGATGTTTCTAACTCAATTATCATATCGATATAATAGAAACATAACTCGATGATAAAAATTTAGATTGCAATTATGAGAAAGTAATATCGTGTCATTCATATATCATTATGATTCAAATTAAGAGGTACTACTTTTAAATATTTTAAATAAAAACAAATATATGTGTAGAGTTAATAGTAATAAACCACTTCAAGATTATAATATAGATATTTGGCCTTACCATCATGTAAGTACTTTTATATTGGTTAACTATTTGTTTGTGATTCATTCTGCAAAGAGTTTCTTCATCAAATTTACTCTATTATTTATATGAAATTTTCTTGAAAAATTTTTCTTCTCTTATTATATTGACCTGTAATGAAATCATAAAGTATAAATTTATGCTGGCCTATAACATACGAAACAAAAGTTTTAAAACACAAAGCAAAAAATGGTTCTTATAAATGAGGAAAAATATTGACACAAAAATACTAGGGTGAGTACTTGAACAAAACTCTGTCATTTTACAAATTTTATAATAGGGTTTGTATGTAACAAATTATAATTTAACGTACTTATAATATGTACAAATGTGACTAGGGCTGACAATTTGAAACCCGACATGACGGGTCGACACGAAACTGACATGATTATTATAAACTAAGGTTGAGCACAAGCTGGTTGGGTAAATAAATAGATTAACTCGTCCAACCCTGTTTATCAATCATGTCGGGTTCGTGTTTTCTTAAACGGACAATGTGTTGACCCGTTTAACAAAAGTAAAAAGATAATTTCATATTAGAGGCGTATTCATGTAATTTTAGTGGTAGGTATATATATTTTTATGTTTTGGATTGTATTTATGGATTATTATATATTTTTAGATTTTGCATTGTATTTATGGATTTAAAAGGTCTTGTATATCTTTATTTTATTTTTTTTATTTGATCTATATTAAAATTTAAATGTATTAAATATGGTTAAATGGGTTAAAAACGAGTTAATAAACGGGTCATTAAACGTGTTGGCTAAACGGGTCATTAACGGATCACTAAACAATCACTAACGGGTCACTAATTAGGTCAATAAGCGACTGGTAAATAAACGGGTTAATTGTGTCATTTCCGTGTTAGCCCATTAATAATCGTGTGTTCGTGTTGAAGGGGTTCGACCCATTTATTAATCATGTCGTGTTCATATCATGTCAAAGATAATTTAGTTGTATTCGTGTCGTGTCCAACTCGAATCGCCAACTCGGATTGCCACCCCTAAATGTGACGCATGGATATGACCATTTAAATGACTTTTTTTTTTTTCTTCCTAATGAAAAAATACATACCATTTAATTGTCTAAAAAGGAGATAAAAACATCTTATTTTTGCAGCCAGAACCAACATTGCTTTTTGGTGTAATTTAGATTCTAATCCTTAAAAGAAATGTTTTGCATCGTTTTAAAAAGATAACTTCTAATAAAAAGTTAAGTGGGTGTTTATATGGATATTTTAATCTATTTTTAAAACCAAAAATTCAGTAACATGGTTTTAACTTGCATGGCTTTGACGTTCAAACAATACTATTGAAAATCAAACATAAACTAAATTTTGTATGATCACAATGATCACTTACTAAAAACATATATTATGTATGCTAGTAGAGAAATAGAGTGTTTAAATCACTAACATCTAACATGGCTCATTTACTGGATGGTTTATACAAATAAGCTTGACCCACCACGATCAAAAGTGTCTATATATACAATCATAAGTCTATGTATATGCATTTGCTCGTCAATCTGAGTCCTTAAATCAGATAACGTGGATTGCTTTAATTGATTATTCACCCATTACCCAAAAAGTTTTCTCTTCCTACTCAATCGTCGACTTCACCAACTCCTCACCCTCTTCCTCCTTAACACTCCTTACACCAACACCAAAACTCCATCTTCTTCCTTTTTTTAAGGCCATATATCTAGCAAATAAAATGAAATAATTGTTTAATATTATATATTAAAGTCAAAATGTTATATATGTTAATGTTCAATGGATCCTATAACGAAAAAAAAAAAAAAAAAAACCCACAAAATATTCTTTGTTATCTTAACTGTCACTTGACCATTATAAAATTTGTGTGTTCATGTTTGTAAACCACCATCCATAACTATTTGACTATCGAAAACAAAAACAATACTGATGGTTTGGGAGAAAAGATTTGAGCAAATATCTTGTTGTTTTAAACAAACGACTTGAATGAAAAATAGTTATATGAAGGAAGAATTGAGGGGTTATAATGGTTTTGGTTATATAGATGGATGAGAGCAAAAGTCATTTCAAACATCTTGGTCGTAGAAAGCAACGACATGGACATCTTAGCCATTACAACATGGTCCACAATGGTTGCCTTGATGGATAGTCGATGAGTTACAATGTCATGGGAAGGAAAGAGTGACAAACATGGCTTCTCGAATGCTTACCTTACGAGAAACACTATTGACATTGTTTCTTGTCTCAAATGCCTCTTATCTCAAATGCAGTAGTGTCATTTTCCTTTAACTTTTTAATCTTTCATATGCAATATAGCTTTGTAATAGTGCTAGCATAATATATGCTCAAGTGATCATCGCATTTAATTGCTGCCCTAAAATTTGTGTCAATGATTAGTGTTTCATGATGGGCTGCAATTAGGATACACATGGATGTCAAAAACTTTGTCGTCATAAGCACATGAAATAGCTCTTGAGTCATTGAAATGATAAGGATTCACACCATGGTTTATGTGGTCAAGGTCTTTCATGTTCTCTTCTTGGAAAGGGGTTTGTGTAGTTGAGACATTTGATGTGAGACACGTGGCAAGACTTTCCCACCATGGTTGTTGTCTTTTTGGAAAGGGTAGCAGGACTTTCCCACCATGGTTATTGTCTCTTTTGTAAAGGGTTTGTGTGGTTATAGGGTTTGATGTGTTTGATTGGTGGTTCAAAAATGGTTTGATGTTGAGAGCAAATTGATTGGGTTTGTGTGCTAAACGACCGGATTTTAGATTTTCCAACGATTGAGTTGTGTGCTTGATGATCAGTTTGATTGGGTTTGTGTGCTAGACGATTGGTAGATGAGATGATTTGGTTGATCATTCTCCATCCTTCATTTTATTTTATTTATTTTTTATTTGGTATTTTTTCTCTACTTTCTATTTTACTATAAATAGTTTTTTTTATTTATAATTTTTTATTTTTAAATAAAAATTGAATTTTTTATGTTTTTATATTTTAATATTTCTTGAATTAAGGGAAAATTTGACATTTTGATGTTGCACTAACGTTTCCACTAGAAATTTGATTGTCTGTGGGCTTTTGGATAATTTTAAAACTACAGTGGGAAAATGGAGAATGACGCAAACTACGGGTAG
This sequence comes from Litchi chinensis, assembly GCA_019925255.1. Classification (NCBI taxonomy): domain Eukaryota; kingdom Viridiplantae; phylum Streptophyta; class Magnoliopsida; order Sapindales; family Sapindaceae; genus Litchi; species Litchi chinensis. The sequence continues at coordinate 2,159,863 of CM034463.1, forward strand.
GATTTTCCCTAAAAAAAATTTCTAAACTTATTTTGCAGTACTTGGGCCTGGTCTGGACCCTTTAAAAAAAGGTCCAATTCTGGGTTTGGACCCACGTTTTGTAAAACAAAACCGTTGTCGTATCGGGGACGCTGTTTATAATCTGACACTACAGCCTCTGTTTGTCATCTGTGTTTTTTTCATATCCAAAATGTCTTCTTTGCAGACCTTTTCTTCAACGATTTCGCGCCTAAGTTTTTTCAGAAGACCCTCGTTTTGCTACCCGTATAAGCAACTTACAGCAAGAAGACCGACATGGTCACCCCCCAAACTTTCTTCTCTATCGAACCGTTTTTTCTGTTCAAAGAATGGCGGTCAGCTTGATGTAAGTTCCAAGGATGATTTGATTGTTCTTGGCATTGAAACCAGTTGTGACGACACTGCGGCTGCTGTGGTGAGCTGCTAGTAGTGTTTTTTTCTTTTTAGTTCTTTTTGTATTGGGTATGTGTTATTTTCATATTTTATTGTTTTATTGGGTGGTTCTAGGTGAGAGGCAATGGTGAAATTCTTAGCCAAGTTGTGTCTTCTCAGGTAAGCATGTGTTTTGTAAGTTTAGTTGGTTTGTTTCAGCTTCAAATTTGCCTAAATATTTGTAATGGGTTAAGTGTGCATTGTAGGGTTTATGTGTCAATGTTTAGAGTAGCGTTGTTCTTGTAAATGCAATGCAATGCAATAATGAAATTGGAAAATTTTGAGTCATTTCGGATGATTTTATTGTGCTCATCGTAGTTAGGTCGATATAAGCTGTAAGTTCATAATTTTTAGTTTTTATGCTATATACTGATATTTGAAGTCTTTACTACATCAAGGCAGATCTGCTGGTTCAGTATGGAGGTGTTGCTCCTAAAATGGCAGAAGAAGCTCATTCACTAGCCATTAATCCGGTATGAAGTGTTTTGGTACTTTGTCTTGTGTTCTTTTAATGTTGATCTCTCTTGTACAGTTGTGCTGCGTTATAGTTTTTAAAAGTGTCTGCCATATCACTGTCGTGATGAATCTTTATATATACTACTGTTCTTAACATGTTTAATGCCCATGTGTTTTGAATGCTCTGTACGCTCATACGGATCTGAACTTGAAGTGCAGGTTGTGCGACAAGCACTTGATAAAGCAAAGTTAACTGAGAGTGACCTTTCTGCAGTTGCTGTTACTATTGGTCCTGGTTTAAGCCTTTGTCTTCGTGGTAATTCAAAGCGTATATCACTGCATATTTTATTTATTGTTGATACCGAACTGTTTCCTGTCTTTTTGTGGCAGACAGCTACATTTTTATTTTTAATTTCCAGTTTCCATTTCTATCAAAAAGAAAAAAATGTCATACTTAATGTTTTTGTTTAAATCGAGTTTACTAACCCAATTCCTGTTTGAATTGGTATGCAGTCGGTGTGCAAAAAGCTCGGAAAATTGCTGGTTGCTTCAATCTACCCATTGTTGGTGTCCATCACATGGAGGCTCATGCTGTAGTGGCCAGGTAGGGAGGCATCACATGGAGGCTCATGCTTTTGTACAATTTCATATGCTCATGAAAGGGGGGCAAAACAGAAAAGATATTGATGTTGTTAGCTTCATTGTGTTAACTATATTTGTTCCGTCTCCTTGTAGGCTAATTGAACGGGAGTTGCAATTTCCTTTCTTGGCGTTGCTCATATCAGGTATAAATTTAACTCCTTTACTATTATCTGTTTTCTTGGTTTAACAAATAACATTTTCTTCAAGACTATAGAGCTTTTGTCTATTAAGTGGCAATGCCACATGTATAGGGCTTGAGTGGCCAAAATGTGTGGTTTGGGAACCATGGGTGATCAAAAGTTGTTATAATTATTGGACTAACATTCTATCTTAACTGTTATATAGAGGGCCTCCTCGAGTAACTATTAATAATTTCACAGTTGATACATGGTACTAAATTCATTTTTTCCAATTAGAAACTTATGACCTCTAGGTGAGTCATGAGTGGAAAGGGAGAGTCTCTGGTTATCCAAAGGCGAGACTGAAACATGTTACTTGGGCATTCTTCAACCAGAACAAATCCTCTCAGGTGCCATTTGATGTTTTCCAAAGAGAATATGCCCTTCATCTTGACCATTTTGGCCATTCAAATCTCTGCTGATCACTTCTGTTTTCATTAATGAGTTTAATCTTTTCACACATACTTCGTACCATGGACTGGATGTCAGATTTGTTGGTCTATCTTATCCTAGGTGGTCACAATCTGCTTGTTCTTGCACATGATCTCGGCCAATATACACAACTTGGAACCACAATAGATGATGCGATTGGTGAAGCATTCGACAAGACAGCAAAATGGCTCGGTCTTGACATGAGGAGGAGTGGCGGGCCAGCTGTTGAGGAACTTGCTCTAGAGGGTGATGCGGAGTCTGTTAAATTTTCAGTAAGTCCTTTACCTAACATTTTGCTGTGTTCTTTGATGTATTTAGATACGCTAGATTGGTTAATATTTGGCTATATTCGAAAAACATGACTATGATTTTTGCATTCTCTAGTTGTAGCCTAAGTGTGGTGCCACTTTTTTTTTTCAGACTCCAATGAAACAACATAAAGATTGCAATTTCTCATATGCTGGTCTGAAGACTCAAGTGAGACTGGCTATTGAGTCCAGAAATATGTACGTAGATTATGTCAGTGTTTACATTCCATTTGGAGGCTGAGTTTGCCTATCATTGTTTATGTGGTGGATTCTAATCAATCATGACCATCCTTTGGATATCACAATCACTATTTTAAAAAGGGAAAAAGGGAGATGTAGTAGTTAATCTCTAAAACAATGAATTCAATAATTTTTTTAGCAGCCTTTTATCATGTCTTCTTTCACCTGTTGATAAATGATGCGTATGATGGCTTTGTGCAGTGATGCTAAAATTCCCATTTCTTTTGCGAGTAGTGAAGACAGAAGTTCCCGAGCAGATGTTGCTGCCTCTTTCCAGGTTTCGTATTTTTCATCTGAAAGAAGAGAATAGTAAAATTAAAAAATGAAAAATTCTATTGTTAAAAGTCTAGTTCATAATGTATTCACAAGGTTAATCGTAATTCCTATGTATATTTTATTATGCTTTACTCCCTAAAAGATTGTCTAATGCAGCGAGTTGCAGTATTACATCTAGAGGAAAGATGTGAACGAGCTATTGGATGGGCATTGAAGATTGAGCCTTCTGTAAAACATCTGGTGATGTCATCTGCAACCGTCTAACTATCTTTACTACACCCTTCTTAAGTAGAGTACTGCCACTTTTCTTTTATTTTCCTCCATGCAGGGGTGTGTGATACCTTTTCTTAATATTTTGTCCTACTGTAGGTCGTCTCTGGAGGTGTTGCGTCAAATAAGTATGTTAGGGCCCGACTCGATCAGGTTGTCAAGAAGAACAGCCTGCAACTTGTGTGCCCTCCTCCCAGTCTTTGTACTGACAATGGTAAGTTATATACCTGAATTCTCAATCTGAGGATGTCTTGAATGTTATATTATGCTGTGGTTAAAACGATGGATTGCTTCAGTTATCTGACGGAAATGTGATTTATAAAACTTAGAAAGTAATTATTATGACACCAACCTACTCTTTAACATAACACCGTATTGTACCTTACTATCTGTTGATGATGGAGAAATGACTGAAAAAGAAAATTGTTGACTGATGAACGTAACACTTGGAAGTTCCACTATTTGATAAAACAAGAATCAAAAGGTGGCATGCTTAACTATGTAGAATTTCTTCTTTTAGATATAATTAATGACAAGGATATATAATCTAATGTCAGTTGCTTAGGTTTGCTAGGAAAAATATCATTCTTGTCGACTAAGCTGCCCATGGCCACTTTTGGATGATTAATGCTTTCATTTTGATTTAAATAGGTGTAATGGTGGCTTGGACTGGCATCGAGAACTTTTGTATGGGAAGATATGATCCTCCACCACCTGCCGATGACCCTGAGGATTTTGTGGTATGCTGAAGAGTTCCTGTTAACTACGCTTGTTTTGAGTCAATGGCAATGCAATTTGCCCTTTTTCTTTGTTTTCGGTTAAAACTAGAAAATCAACTTATGGTCATCATAACCTTAATTTGTTGCATGTTTGCCTTGTAAACTAGTATGATTTGCGGCCAAGGTGGCCACTGGGGGAGGAATATGCAGAAGGAAGAAGCGAAGCTCGCTCTATGAGAAAGGCTCGGATTCATCCATCTCTTACATCTCTTGTCCAAGACTCCAAGCATCAATACAGCAACAGTCATAGCCCCCACAGCTTAAAATCCTAAATTCTTCACATGGTTTTCCCAGTCTATTCAATTCAAGTGAACTCAACAATCTTTAATCAGTTTCTGATTGTAAATATATACATTTTTTTGAAAGCTCACTCAATTTGTTAAATTTTACTTGTAACTGTGGTGCTTTGGCCCAATGCCTCTGATCCTGGTTTCATGTATTACAAAGCATCAATCAAATCCAGAACAACAAATCTAGAATTTAATACCACATATATGACAATTATTAACCACGTTATATTACAAAAAATATATATATATTGCCTTTTGTTTTATACTTCGTGCCATTTTCAAAATTGTTTCTAATTATGTTTAAGTAATTAATTAAGCATATTTTTCTTAAAAAAGAATCTGGACCATGAACCCGATGAATTTCAAGAGATAATTACGATATTATTACATAATCGTAAAAAACGTGTATAATTATAAAATTTTAAAATAATAAATAGTTTCGTTTTATGTTCCGACTCGTTTTCAAAATTTTGTGTATTCATTTTTAACGCGCCAAAAAGTGAAAAACATAAATGCCTTTGACGCTCTCCACAAGAAACAACGTGGGAAAATATGGAGATATCGAGTCTCCCAATCTCAGAATCGCAAAGAGAAAAGCTAATATCAGCAGGGTACGCTTCTCTTTCTTCGCTTTCTGCAGTCTCCTCCTCCGATCTTGCTTCTGGTAATTTCTGGCGCCCATCAAGTCTTTGTTGTTATTTCTACACGAGCTTTTACGCTCAAATTTCTCATCCCGAACCTTAATATATGTATATATATATTTCAATCTTTTTTTATTTTATTTTTAAAAAAAAAACAGAGTTGAAAATTGCAGAGAGTGAAGCTGTCGAAATTCTTGAGGCTGCATCTCTGGGCAGTAGGTTGCATCTCAGTGGTATTCCTTTCGTTTTTGATTTGTGTTGTACATTTGGCAGTTGGCGCCTCTTAATTATATTTATGATGTTGCAAATTTTTTAATTTGACAGCTACGCAAAATGCCTGGGATATGCTCCGTGATGTGTTGGTATTGACGCGTATCACTACGTCTTGTGCAGATCTGGACAACATTCTTGGTGGTGGGATCAAATGCAAAGAAGTTACAGAAATCGGTTGGTCTTCTATTTTGGGCACCTAATTGATTCGTTTTGTTTATAAGAAGTTGGAATTATTCTTTTTGTTGATGTTTACAGGTGGAGTACCAGGCATTGGCAAAACACAGCTGGGGTATGGATTGTTCGTCGTTCTAAATCTCTTGTAGTTTTCAAAGTTTATATATTCGTTTGGAAGTTATTGTATTTAATTTTTAGGATTCAGCTTGCCGTCAATGTCCAAATACCTCGTGAATTTGGTGGTCTTGAAGGGAAGGCAATATATATAGGCAAGTTGGTGGAATATCATTATTAGTTTTCACGTTAATTTAATTGATTTTTTTGTAAAGATACCAGTCCATAATGACATTATGCTATTGGTATTCAGATACGGAAGGTAGCTTTATGGTTGAGCGTGCTTTACAAATTGCTGAGGCATGTGTTGAGGATATGTCGGAATATGATAGATTTTTACGAAATGAAGCTCAAGCTTGTGAAGTTAGAATTCAATCCAAGGATATTCTGGAGAACATATATTACTTCCGCATCTGCAGTTCAGCGGAGCAAATTTCATTGATAAATGATCTAGAGAAGTTCATTTCAGAGCATAAAGATGTAGGTATAGCCTTATTTTTTTGGTTTGCAAAATGCACCAGCATGCATCATTCGGCTAGTGGCGATTCTCTGGCCATGAAACTGTTAATTGTATCGATCATATTGTCCCCGATGTATTGACTGTTGTTGTCATGTCAGGTTAAGCTTGTTATTGTTGACAGTATTACATTCCACTTCCGTCAGGATTTTGATGACTTGGCCCTGAGAACTCAAGTACTTTGTAAAATTTCTTCGAAGTTGATGAAGCTTGCAAAAGAATTGAATTTGGCGGTAAGAATAATTTACCTCTCTTCTAAAGTTTTAAACTTCTAACATTGCAATAAATTGCTTTGCTAATATATTTAAAAACGCTACCTTAGTTCTAGGGAAAAAATTATCACTATCTAGTAAACTTTTCTTTCCCCAACCCAGCCCCTCTCTCCTCAATGCTTCTTTTACTCTGGTATTTCCACTCCCAGCAATAAACTGCCAGATTAAGTCACTTGGACAGATATTTTGAAAAGTTAACTCTATTTGATAAGTGTTTAGTAAGCGTGTTTCTAGAATATTTTATCTTAACTTACATTGCTTAATGTGATTTATGCTATTCTTCTATTACATTTTATATTTCGAAGCATGCTTCTTCTGTTTTCATTACTATTTTCAGGCATAAATTCTTTTGGCAGGTCGTTCTATTGAACCAGGTGACTACCAAGTATACTGAAGGTTCATTTCAATTGAGTCTTGCACTTGGTAAGTAAAGTTCTAAAATCAGTTTCTGCCTCCCTCTAGAATTTCAAGTTTACATGCTGATTGCCTCCCTTCCCGTTGTCACTTGAAAATGGAAACCACAGAAACATACATGCCTGCATGTGCTTCTTTTGCTAGTCACTTCACTTTTCCAAACCCATATCGCTTCTAACATTGTTTCAACACACCGGTTAGGTGATAGCTGGTCACATTCCTGCACAAATCGTATTATTCTGTATTGGAACGGCAATGAACGTCATGCATACATTGACAAGTCTCCCACTCTTCGATCGGCATCAGCACCGTACTCAGTGACCAGTAGAGGGATTCGCAATTCAGCTTCAAGCCATAAACGGATCAAAATGATGTAAGATTTATGTAGGACTTTAAATTAATTACAAATTCAATTTTCATGTGCACTTTACTTCCCTTCTGCATATATGTGAGAATATGGAGTCATTTCCTAGATGATTATGACCAATAATAACGGAATCATGTCAAGAAACTTAAAATGGAACTACTTGGACTTGATTGGAGATTGTAACTCTGGTCTATAGTTGTATGTAGTTGCTTTCTGATCGGGTTGGTATTTTCCGTAACTACTTGCTAATTCCATAATATTTTTTAGAAGCTATCACCTTGGACAAAGCTGAAATTTTGGCGATTGGGAAGTTAAATTTCCTTAAAATGACTGAAGTTGAGATATATGTGATATGCCACTTCTTGAGCCATGTAATGGGGCGTGACCCTCATTTGGTGAGTAAATGCAATCAATGAACTTGTATCGTGGGTTAGTAGTTCTGGACAGTAATGGCAGAACATCTGGAGTTCCCAAACTGGTTTTCCCACTTGAATTTCCCCTATTTTATCGCAGGAAATACTGTTCAGAATCAGAGTAATGCTTGACCAATCAAGCAAAAAAATGATGTCATTTTCAACATTTAAACAGGTATATATTCGGTTCTAACCTTTGCTTGTACCACTTTCTTTCTCTTAATAGTGTTTTGCCGCCACCTGTAGGGTGTAATTTAGCTTCTTCTGGAGGCTGCGTAATATAGTTTCATTTTACAACTAGGGTGATGTAATCATCTGTGTTCAAGAATAGAGATTCGAAGTTTGATTTGCATATTGTTTTTCACCAAACAACGATGCATTATTTAAAATTTTAAATCAAATCTTCAACTGAAAGCTTATATTATTCGAAATATGATTTTGACCATCCCCACCAAACCTTGAAACCTCTCTAACTTTCCAACAACCCACCAAATTTTGATTCAATGTCCGATGTTAATCTCCGCTTCCTAATAAATAATAATAATAATAAAAATAAAATGTCCGATGTTAATCTGAATGTTATCATAATAAAATAACACATAACAAAACTTTTTCCTCCTTTTGTGGGTGTGAAACTAATAATACTTCAAGTTGGGTTACAATACAATATCCTTTTTCGGTTGCTGAGGCCAGCCGCTGTTACCTGTTGGTTGGGTCTGACATCCATAATTTGACCCTTTGTATGGCGGCCTGTGCTATGACTGACAACTTGTTGTGGGCTTGCGGCTATGGAGTGAACTTCCGAATTTAAATTGTTTTGCTTCTCTATTTTGAGGTAAAATCTGTTAAAACAAAACAGTCTACCTTTTTATTTTCAATTATTGAGATTCGTTATGGTTTTGCGTTAAAAATAATAATGGTGATGGACTTATGGTCATGTGATTACACATTTTCTATTAAACTCCTTAGACAAAACATTTGGTGTACAAAATTCAGCTAGACAAAAGTTTTGAAGTATGACAATCGCTTAATTAAAGTAAAATTGATTTGAATTCAGGTTGGACCTTGGATGGGCTAGCTAATAGATTCGCTGTTGTCAATCAATAACTGGCAAATAAGCATTTTAATTAATTTATAATTAACTGACGATAGTATTGATGTCATCGTCTCTAATGTGTTTTATTGGTGGCTTGAGTTCAATTTCAACAAAGTTGAATGTGATTGTCATACCAAACTACTACATTTTTCACCAATTCATAAATCAAAATTGAACTAAACTGTATATTTTACCCCCAAGAAATATCATAAAAAATAATAGAATATTCCCCGACAAAATTAATGACATACCACCAGTAAAATAAAAAATGAAAATGAAAATACATGGTAAAAAAATGGAAGGCAGAGCATTTCCCAAACTCCTACCTACAGTCAAGGGTGGAGATGTCTCCTCTTGGAATCTAACGGTCAGCCCATGCTACCTGTCCCTACGTGTGGACGAGAAGACCAACGAAGAAAAAAGTTGTTGGATCCTGCAACTCAACATATGAAACCACAACGACCTCGTTTTCCCTCTCTCACATTAAAAAAACATTTGAACAACACAAATCATCGATTATAACAAATAGCAACAACCACCACCTGCCCCTCTCTATTCTATTCTAACACAAACTCCTCTCTCTCTCCCTCTCTCTCTAAGTCAAACTCTCTAGTCGAGAAATGGCTTCTACGTCGTCTCTAACTCTCTCGCAAGCTCTTCTAGCTCGCGCCATTTCTCAATCCGCCGATAACAACAACCGTCTCTCTCTCTCCACACTCCCTCTCCCCGTTTTCTCCGGCCTCAAATCCATCTCACGCATCTCCACTTCCTCCCGCCGCCGTCTCCCAGCCTCCCGCCACCAAATCCTCCGCCCAATCCGCGCCGCCGCGGTCGAGACAGTCGACGTCACGACCGAGACTTCCCTGGTCGATAAGTCCGTCAACACGATCAGATTCCTCGCCGTCGATGCCGTCGAGAAGGCCAATTCGGGTCACCCGGGTCTGCCCATGGGTTGCGCTCCGATGGGTCATATCTTGTACGACGAAGTTATGAGATACAATCCCAAAAACCCTTACTGGTTCAATCGTGATCGGTTCGTCTTGTCTGCTGGACATGGATGCATGTTGCAGTACGCTCTTCTTCACTTAGCTGGATACGACAGTGTCCTGGTAAATTCAATTCATTTTAATTTTTATGGATCTTTCTCGGATCTGGGTCGCGTTTGTTTAGTGATTGGTGTGATAAAGATTCGATTTTGAACTGTTTTGTGTTGTTTCATATATAAAATAGGAAGAAGACTTGAAGAATTTCCGTCAGTGGGGAAGCAGAACCCCTGGACACCCAGAAAACTTTGAGACACCTGGTGTTGAAGTCACAACTGGTTGGTTTCTAGTAATCTTTATATGTTTTGTTTGAAGTGGTTTTGTCTTACATGTTGTTGTAACAATTGGGAGCTGTTTGATTTATATGTTTTGATTTTGTTGTTTGGTGTAGGTCCTCTTGGTCAGGGTATTGCCAATGCTGTTGGTTTGGCCCTCGCGGAGAAGCACTTGGCTGCTAGATATAACAAGCCAGATAGCGAGATTGTTGATCACTATACGTATGATACTTGCTTAGATCTCGTTTTATTTCATTGTTTTTTGTGTTTTGTTTGGAGATGTTGAAGTTGTGTGTGTGCGTGTGCATTTTTTTTTGGGGGTTTAGATATGTGATATTGGGAGATGGGTGTCAAATGGAGGGGATTTCAAACGAGGCTTGTTCGCTTGCTGGGCATTGGGGACTTGGAAAGCTTATTGCTTTCTACGATGATAACCACATCTCCATCGATGGTGACACAGAGATTGCCTTTACTGAGAGTGTTGACAAGCGTTTCGAGGGGCTTGGGTGGCATGTTATCTGGGTGAAGAATGGAAACAATGGCTATGACGAAATCCGTGCTGCCATTAAGGAAGCTAAGGCTGTTAAAGACAAACCTACTTTGATTAAGGTTAGAGATATCTTTTGCACAGCACTTTAAGTTCATTAAGAGGAAAGTTTATTTATAATCAATTTGTAGGTTAGTCTTGCATGATTCGAAGTATATACTAACTGTAGCAAGCAGCTATGGAGGTTGGAACGGAATTTAATAGCATTGGAATCTTAAATTGTGTTTTTTGTATAATTTTCTCGTTCCTTTTCGTGTAGCATGGTCTTTGAATTGCGCAAATACCCTGTTTTAGTGGTGTAATACTTTACTGAAATTGCCTGTCCATCCATTTCTCAATCTCAGGGTTTTTGTGTGTTATGAGAAAATGCTATATTTTTTTGTGGGACTTCTTCACTTTCACAGGTAACTACTACTATTGGCTATGGATCTCCGAACAAGGCAAACTCGTACAGTGTACATGGGAGTGCTTTGGGTGCCAAGGAAGTTGATGCTACCAGAAAGAATCTTGGATGGCCACATGAGCCTTTCCATGTGCCTGAAGATGTTAAAAAGTAAATAAGAGTAGAAAGATTCTGTTTTTTTTCATCTTGGTGCTTTGCTGATTTGATATTCTGAAACTTAGCTGGTTTTGTTCCAGGCACTGGAGTCGCCATACTGCTCGAGGTGCTGCCCTTGAAGCTGAATGGAATTCCAAGTTTGCTGAGTATGAGAAAAAATACAAAGAGGAGGCTGCAGAGTTGAAGTCTATCATCACTGGTGAACTTCCTGCTGGTTGGGAGAAAGCACTTCCTGTAAGTAGATCTCTAATGATCTTACCTTGAAGGCCTGTTTTCCTGTGGACTGCAAATAACATTTGCATATTGAATACGGATAATCTTTTAATGCATTGTGTTTCCAATGTTTCAGACATACACTCCAGAGAGCCCGGCTGATGCCACTAGGAATTTGTCTCAGCAAAATCTCAATGCTCTTGCGAAGGTTCTCCCTGGTCTTTTAGGTGGTAGTGCAGATCTTGCTTCTTCCAACATGACGTTGCTGAAAATGTTTGGAGACTTCCAGAAGGACACCCCAGAGGAACGCAATGTTCGGTTTGGTGTCAGGGAGCATGGTATGGGAGCTATCTGCAATGGCATTGACCATCACAGCCCTGGCCTAATTCCATACTGTGCTACTTTCTTTGTTTTCACTGACTACATGAGAGCTGCTATGAGGATTTCTGCTTTGTGTGAAGCTGGAGTAATTTATGTTATGACCCATGATTCCATTGGTCTTGGTGAAGATGGACCTACCCATCAGCCAATTGAACACTTGGCAAGTTTCCGTGCCATGCCCAACATTTTGATGCTCCGCCCAGCTGACGGAAATGAAACTGCTGGAGCATACAAGGTTGCAGTCCTTAACAGGAAGAGACCTTCTGTCCTTGCTCTTTCTCGGCAAAAGCTTCCCCAACTTCCTGGAACTTCAATTGAAGGAGTCGAAAAGGGTGGCTACATTATTTCAGACAATTCTTCAGGTAACAAACCAGATGTTATTTTGATTGGAACCGGTTCAGAATTGGAAATTGCTGCTAAAGCAGCTGAGGAACTCAGGAAGGAAGGTAAGGCTGTAAGAGTTGTCTCCCTAGTTTCTTGGGAGCTTTTCAATGAGCAGTCGGATTCCTACAAGGAAAGTGTGCTTCCAGCTGCTGTATCAGCTAGGGTTAGCATTGAAGCTGGATCGACATTTGGGTGGGAAAAGATTCTTGGAAACAAAGGAAAGGCAATCGGAATTGACCGGTTTGGAGCTAGTGCACCAGCAGGCAAAATATACAAGGAGTTTGGTATCACTGCAGAAGCAGTCGTTGCAGCAGCCAAAGAAGTCTGCTAGGCTTGGTTAGTAGTTGTCCTCTAGAACTTGTTATTATTCAATATTGGGTTTGGATTGGAGATTCCTGCGAAAAAGCCATTACTGAGAGATTTTCACTACATGATCTCTTTTTTTTAATAAAAAGCGAAATTAAAATTTCTTCTGGTTGCCTACAACCTCACAGCGGAGCTACATAAAATCAGAGCGAGCGAGACTAGGGCTTATTAATGCTCATCATTTGTAGCACTCTTGGACCAATCTTGAGTTTTGTAATGTTTGTCATTGATTTTAATGCAGTTGGATATTATCCACGAGTTCCTTATTGTGTATGTTATCGTATTAGTTATTTTTGTAAGTTAATGGTAATATTATGAATCTAGATTCTTGTTAATATTTCACTATAAGCATATATACAACTTTGCCTGGCTAAAATTGTTTCTCCTTGCATCTATATTTTTGTAGACAAATTATTGAGAGGAGGTGGTTACTACCAACGGCAACATGTATGTACAAAGAAACGGAATTGGTGGTTGAAAAGTGTTTTGAATGTCCCAACACAGCTAAGGAGGTCCTCTCTTGTGGGCGATTGAGACTGTATTTGGATTAGGATTTGGTAATGGTTTGAAGCCATTCGAGACGGGTGTGGCAATCCAGTCCATGTTAAGAGGACCTCCCAAGTGGCAATATAGTGAAAATTAAGGTTTAGAAATTTGTTGGGGTAGGGTCCATCTGCGGGTTTGGAAAGCAAGATATTGACCTGTGGATGAACTTGTGGTGGTTGAAGCTTTTATGGTCTCATTTCTGCTATCCATAACGTCTTCTACCACCAAAAGTTCATTTAGATAGATTAATATTTCTGTGTAGAATTGACTGCTGTGTTTGGCATTGCCAGTGGACCCCTATTATAATACATTTGATAGTTTCTGGCTTCTAATTGCTCAAGCATCAAAGAATTTCAGCATATTCAAACATAGATTCAGATTCTGGCATATGCTTTTTCGTGTATAGTGATTGTTACCTCTTCATTTCTTACAAAATAATCAAATATTTGTCAATAACATGGAGTATAAGGATTTGGAGCCGTCTGTGAACGGGGCTGGAATCAGTGCCTATGAGAAGCACGTGCATTCACGTTGTGACACTTTAACTTCTACTAAGTGGCAACATTATAAGGGAGCAATACATGGTGACGTGGGGTATTCCTCTGCTTCAGGATGCAAGATTGATTTTTCCTGTTGTTTCATTTTATGATGCCAAGTTGATTAAAGAAAAAAAAATTGTTGTATATAAAATATCAGAGATGTCGTGAGACAAAATTATTTGTCGAGATTTCAAATGCTACTCTAATCCGATTCTCTTACGTTGCCATTGGCAAATTGGCAAATTGCCAAGCAGAATACAAATTCCACATATAAAATTTGATAGCTTCTCTCCAACTGTATATATATATATATATATATTTTAATGTAATTAATTATTGTGAGATTTTAGCTACACAAAACAGACGAATAAGTTTATGTGATAATAATAATAAATGTACATTTCCAATTTTCCATAATATGATTTGTTATTATCACATTATTTACTTCTTCGACGCAAAAATGAAAAATTACTAACATATCATTTTTAATAATTTTATTCAATTTTTTAAATATATTTCATATTATTATTGGACGATTTTTTTTTTTTTTAACAATTAACCATTGATGACCATTGCATCTCAAAAGCAAGCAAAGAAGCTGTCAACTTCTATTAATTGTAACTAATAAATTGTTGAAAATTTTATTTTTTAATTAAACTGAACTTATTAAAACCGTTTTTTGTTTGATATATTAATTAAACCATTTTAAAATCACTAAAGGAAATTTTTACTCACAATACCAAGTTCTATATAGTTTTTCTTTTAATTCAATGATAGTGTAGCGTGAATAAATGAGTTCTATATAGTTTTTCTTTAACTCAATGATAGTGTAGCGTGAATAAAAGACTTGACATGTGCTAAAAAATTTTGGCTGTTTATTATACTTCATATACAAACCCCACCAACTGCATGAATAATTTAAAGTATAGCGTGAATAAAATAATTCTATATAGTTTTTTTTTTTTTAACTCAATGATACTGTAACGTGAATAAAAGGCTTGACATGAGTTAAGAAATTTTGGCCGCTCGTACTTCATATACAAAACCCACCAACTACATGAATAACTTAAGGCCCAGCACCAAATTTAGAGGCAGTCCTCTGTACCAACGGCCCCCCTGTTTTGTCGCCGCCACAAAACCATACCTACCCCCTAGACTCATACGGCTTCCTGTCAAACCACACCAACTGCCGTGGGTCCTCTTTTTATTCCACCAAAATCCAAATTTATATTCTAATTACATAAATAATGTTATAAATTCAAACTTGCGTGATTGAACTTGAAAAGCATCATGCGTCTCAATATAAAAAAAGCTTGACAAAACACCTCAATCCTCTAATTTCTATCTTAATGTTTGAGATATTATTTTATTAATTGACATTATTTCACTTATCATGTAGCATTTGATTTGCTCATCCATTTATAATTTAGATGATTGCATAATTTTTTATTAAGTTTAGTGAAAAAAATTCAAGTTTAATCATATATAAATTTTACACGTATGATTTGTTTTGTCCTCTTTATAGAAGTAGATTGATATCAGTAGAAGTGAGATTTGATCTCTCTAAGTTATATTAAACCTTTATGTGCTAAGAAGTCAGTTTTTCTGAAAAGAAAAATAAAGTCAATAATTCATCAACAATCTTAATATGATAACACAGAGTTATAATAAGATAATGTCATAATGATAAAATTATGACATATCATTTTACCAATGGAACCTCGCCATGTCAGCAATAAGTTGCTACTAAAATGCATTAGGTGGCGCAAAAACATTTCATTGGTTGATCGGGGTTGGGTAGAACCGTCGAGTGTAGACGAATCTAATCTATAAACACTATTGACACGATGGAGTTTGGTGAGCCACGTGGGAACAGCCGAAACACAACGCTATTCCAAATTGTACGTTCTCACTAACTCTCACCAACCTCCCAAGGTACAAGCACCCACAGCAGGGTCAGTGAACTTTTCGAAAATTACAAACTTTCCAGGGACTGTTTCGAATATTGACCATCATTTTCAGGCAAGCGTGGTTGGAGTGGGTTGGTGAAGCGAAGCCTCCCTTAACTGCGTCAATCCAACAACCACAACACAAACAGCAGCACCACCATTACCTAAACACATACGTGTTTTCTATAATTTTCTTGCCTTCGAATTTGAACCGGGAAAAAAAACACACACACACACAAACACAACTACATTGCCATTATTGAGAGAAATAAAAAAAAGGGAGAGCAATGGCACAAGTCAGCAAAATCTGTGAAGGAGCACAGGCATCGTATGTTTTTGCAAATCTTCGAAAACCCCAGAAGCCAAAATCTGTTTTTTCGATCTCGTTTAGATCAGAGAGTAACGGGTGTTCGAGTTCTAGGGGTTTGAAAAGCAATCAGAGGTTGAGTTACAAGAAAGCTGGTGCTTTTAGGGTTTCTGCTTCTGTTGGCACGGCAGAGAAGACTTCGAATGTATCGGAGATTGTGTTGCAACCTATTAACGACATTTCGGGTACCATTACGTTGCCCGGGTCCAAGTCTCTGTCCAATCGGGTTCTTCTTCTCGCTGCCTTGTCTGAGGTTTGGTTTTGTTTTGTTTTTCACTCAAGTTTTGATTTTGTTTAAAGATTTTGATTTTTAATGTGTAGATTGGTTAATATGTAGAGAAATTTGAAGAAAATGAGAATGATTGATGTCCATTTGGGTAATTAATATTGGTAGATTTTTGGTTTGTAGTTGATGTTGCTGTGACCAGTTTGTAGTGCTTTAAAGTTTTTGCAAATTCAATAAGTTAGTTTGTTGTTTGTTTGTAGTTGGTATTCACTATCTGTGATTGACTAACAAAATTTTCTGTGCTGGGTGGAAGAGATTTGAAGCTCGTTGTTGGTTTGCGAGATCTAATTATTCGTTAGTTAATGGTTGGTTGATCTCTTTGTTTGTTTGGGATTGATGATTTTTATGTTGTATATAAAAGTGAAGAAAGAATGTGTGTCAAAGACATTGTTTGTTTTGTGTGTAAAAGACATTGTTTGTTTGCTTTCCTTGCCTAGGTGTTTTGTGTGTTATGTGTATTCTTAAAGTATATTTGGATGTGGGGATTAATCTACTCTGGTTCAAAATTATTTTCTTGTTCTCTGTTTTTGTGGATTGAGTAAATTGTATTGGCGGACGTTTCATTAGTTGTTTTTATTATTCAGGGAACTACTGCGGTTGACAACTTGTTGAGTAGTGATGATATCCACTACATGCTTGATGCCTTGAAAAGACTTGGACTAAATGTAAAAGAGGACAGTGCGATGAAACGTGTGACTGTGGAGGGTTGTGGTGGTCTGTTTCCAGTGAGTAAAGAATCAATAGGGAAAGTAGAACTTTTCCTTGGAAATGCAGGAACGGCAATGCGTCCTTTGACTGCTGCAGTGACTGCTGCTGGTGGCAATTTGAGGTTCATCATATGTTGCATTTAAATTATTCTTCTTGGTCGAAAATGAATGCTGTGATGTTCTGAGAAGATAGGACTTTCTCTTGCCCTTTCCAATTTACAATTAATCTGGAGATGTTTATTTATGTATGATTGTTTTAATGATGTAGAATTTTCATAAATTTTAATTGTAGTCAATAGATACTCGGGACTTCCTATGAGATGTTATTAAGCCAGATTAGATTTTCAAGTTTTAAAATATGTGGTTTATCAATTATAATTCTTCTTTTTCCGTGTGTTACTTGTCAAAGGCATGATCAAATGGCACTGGCTAGGTTCTGAGACTAGTGCATATCATTTCTATCTTTACCACAAATCATTGCTACAAATGCTAAAACTTATTTATTCTTCATATTGTGTCAGCTATGTACTTGATGGGGTACCTCGAATGAGAGAAAGACCAATTGGGGATTTGGTTACCGGTCTTAAGCAGCTTGGTGCAGATGTTACTTGCATTAATGGCACTAATTGCCCCCCTGTTCATATCAATGGAAAAGGAGGACTTCCTGGGGGAAAGGTGAGGTTTACAATTTTTTACATGAGTTTATTGTGGGCTGATATGACATTCATGTCCTCTCCATTTGTGATAGATTCTGTTCCTTATTTCAAGTTTATATATGTGCAAACGTAAGACTATTGGACCTTATTTCATAATCCATAATAAGCTTTTGTTGTGTCTTCATTTGCAGGTGAAACTTTCTGGCAAAATTAGTAGTCAATACTTGACTGCTTTGCTCATGGCAGCTCCTTTGGCTCTTGGGAATGTGGAAATTGAGATAATTGATAAACTTATTTCCATTCCTTACGTTGAGATGACTTTAAAGTTGATGGAAAGGTTTGGAGTCTTTGTATCGCACACTGGTAGCTGGGATCGGTTCTCCATCCAAGGAGGTCAAAAGTACAAGTAGGTTGCTTTAATATATAGTTGTTCCAATTTTTGGAATCTGGTTACACTGCAAGTACTAAAGCAATAATTTCTCACAGGTCCCCTGGAAATGCTTTTGTAGAAGGTGATGCTTCAAGTGCTAGTTACTTCCTAGCTGGTGCAGCAATCACTGGTGGGACTGTTACAGTCGAAGGTTGTGGGACAAGTAGTTTACAGGTATATATTTTACCCTCGTTTATTGTATTCTGTGATTGCTTGCGTGCAATTTTGTTTTTCTGTCACACATTACCTTCTCATATTAAATGTTCTCAACCTGACCAGTCTTCATGCTGTATTCCAGTTTTAGCCCTGAATTCTGGCTAATTTCTAAACACAAATTAAAAATTCTTTCACAGATTTCAATCTATGTCTTGGGTGACTCTAGAAAATGTATCAGTATTGTCTTAATATTCAAAATGAACTTACCTTTCTTTCTTCTGCTCTTTCGATCCTTATATTTAGGGAGATGTGAAATTTGCTGAGGTTCTTGAGCAAATGGGCGCCAAAGTTGTCTGGGAAGAAAACAGGGTAACTGTCACTGGACCACCACGAGATCCTTATGGAAGGAAACACTTGCGTGCTATTGATGTCAACATGAACAAGATGCCAGATGTTGCCATGACTCTTGCAGTAGTTGCTCTATTTGCTGATGGTCCCACTGCCATTAGAGACGGTATGGTTTGATAAAAATGGACCTTGTTGTAGTCTTGATTTGCAAATTGGTATTTGGTGAAAAATAGGGTCTTAAATATTTTGGAATTCCATTGCAATGGACTTAACAAATTGTGCAGGGCACAAATGACAACTTAATGATTGCTATTTTCCAAGTCATAGAAATTGGAAATATGGTCTAGCTGTTCCAATTGTAAAATACAATGGACTAGTTTAGCTTGTGTATAGTAGACAATGGTTGTTGTTAAGCTAACCACACTTTGTATGAGAATCGCCGAGTTCCTATGTGATGCCCTCGCATTTTGCAGTTGACTCAGGTGCATTATGACCAATTTGCGGCCACCATAGTCCATACGTCCTCCTTTGTGCAACTATTGAAAATTTTGTGTTTCCTGTTTGCTCATCACCTGAACTCTACTCTGTGGTATCAACTTAGATTATATGCAGTATCTGAGAATTGGTTGTGATCAAATTATTAACAGAAAAAATACCTTTTTTCGTGTTACAGTGGCAAGTTGGAGAGTGAAAGAGACTGAAAGGATGGTTGCTATTTGCACAGAACTTAGAAAGGTAGATTCTTACGCCTAGCTTGTATAAAAGTTTTGACTATAGCTACTTCAGTATATATTTACATTCGGGCCTTAATATATCAGTTGGGAGCAACAGTAGAAGAAGGACCAGACTATTGCGTGATCACTCCACCAGAGAAATTAAATGTGGCGGCAATTGACACTTATGATGATCACCGCATGGCCATGGCATTCTCTCTTGCTGCCTGTGCAGATGTTCCAGTCACCATCAAGGATCCTGGTTGTACCCGTAAAACCTTCCCTGACTATTTTGATGTCCTCGAGAGTGTTACGAAGCATTGAACTACTCGTCCACTATGGTTCTTAGAGAGAAGAAAAACTTCTTGTGCCATTCCCAACCACAGCATTGGAGAGCCGCTATAATAGTGCATTTTGCTTGGCCTCGTAACTCCTAATAGATTTATATGAGCAAGTTGAGCCTTTTTTTTTTTTTTTCTTTACCGAGACTGTAAGTTAAATAACTTTTTATGTATCTAAACTCGTTTGTTTGATTCTCAAAGGAATCTATATGAAACCAGAATGACCCAAGTTGGTTCACACCATGTACTATTAACTGTCCAGTCGATGAATACAAGTTAGATTGATTGTTCCTTTTCCACCCTTAATTCTCTCTTGATCTCTCCACCTACACTTGAAGATCATTAATCTAAGACAAGCTCTTTAAGGGCTTTTGAAGCGACAAACAACGTTGGATCTGTTGTGCAATATATCTTGTTGAAATCATCTCTTCTTATTCATAATAACCTGTCTAAATTGTTTTAATGAAAAGAGCAATGTTCATGAATCATAACATCTTGTTGAAATTGTCTTTTTTCATTGGTAACATCTTGTTGAATTGTCTCAATAAGAAGAATTAATGTAGGTTACAGTGAAATTATCATGATACCGGGTCAATTCTGGCAAAATTCAAATCTTCCGGCATTCACTTTTGGGTTTAGGAGTCTTCTTTGAAGCAGGCTTGTTTTTCGAATAAACAATCCAAAACATTGTTGTTATGCTTTACACATTAATATTAATAAATTTCACATTCAAATGTGGTCGGGGTCATTTGTTTTTTACATTTAAGACTTAATAGTATCGAATTATATTTATTAAATTATTTTTGTTTGTTTTTTTAAGAAGTCAAACCATTTAAAATTACTCAAAAACAACTTAAAAAATTACGCAAGAATTTTTAACTTTTCACTTAATTACAAATCACTTAATAACATTCAAAAGTTTTTATTCCAAATCTATTCCCTCCAAAATAATATAATTTCAAATTTATTCTAATTTTATATTACTCTTTTTTTTTTTTGCTTGATACTTACAAAACATATATTTGAAAAGTAAAACCTAAACACATCTAATTCCAAATTATCTTGAAATTAAAATAATATATTTTAATTTATAATTTAAACATTCATATATTTTAATTATGAATAAAATAGTATTAATATGTACATAAAAATGATTTATAATTTATTAAATTATTTATTTTCAGATATTTGTATTAAATTAATTAAAATTACATAATAACAAATAATAAAAAAAGTATAAATATCAACTTATTAGTTTTTAAACAATTTTAAATTTAAAAAAAAAAAGTTTACAACATATTTAGAAGTAAAGGAAAAAAAAAACAAATATATTATTTAGATTTCAGGTTTCAGTCACTATTTAATTTTCAGTCTTTAATAACACTGTTCAATCTTCAGAACAAAAAAAAAAAACAACCCCGTAGATTTGATGGTGATCATGAATTCGACCAGAGCCTACAGTTTCGCTTCATTAGCCATCACCAAAAGCCCTTTAAGTCATATCCCATAAGCCTTCAAGCGATTGCTCTCCCGCTCTTTGAGAGGTGATTTTGGGCCACACCTCAAAGTCACATTACAATCTTGTTAAAGAACAATGATTTTCTGTTAATCTATTATTGATACTAAGTTTTTTATGAGAAGGGTTTAAGTTCGAGTGATGTATGAGAAATAAAAAATCTAACAATTTTGATTAAAAAAATTAGTAAAAAAATTATTTATTTTTTTAAATATTGATGCATCACTAGATTATCAAAAGATTAGTAAAAAGTAAAATGATAGAGAATCTTTACTCCTCGGTAATATGCTAGGTAGGCATTAGCAATTTTTTTTTTTTATTTTTTTAAAAAAGGAGTGATATTGAAAAGATGATAAATTTATGAGTAATACTACAGTACCAAAAATTTATCCAAATTTATTTTTCAAATTTATGTGTCAGGCTTATATATAATCATCATATTATTAATTCATAATCTCAAAATTAACGTGATAGCTGTAAATAAACTTGTCATATTATTTGGATAAAAATTTTTGATGAATTTTTAAAAAGTATAGTATTATTTTAAATTTATATATTAAAATAAAATAATAATAAGAGGCCAGGTTTAGCACGTTAGTTGTGCCTGACAACACTTGCAAGTGTGCTCGTGGAAAACATGTAAACCGCACTTTCGATTTTCCTTTCTGTGGGCACCAGTTGGTCGCGATTTCGATTTCAATTATTTTCACCTGCACAATAATTCAAATTCAAATAGTTATACCATAAATAGTACTGAAATAATTAATTTACCAAACACATATTCATCATAATTGGAGTCCCCAGAACTAGATACAGAAAATGTGAACAATGCCAAACGGCCCCAGTTTTCTGTTTTCTCATCTGAACTTTACTCGTTGGATCAACTTAGATTATATACAGTATCAGAGGGTTAGCAAGAATTAACAACTCTTTTATTATGGTTATTAGGGGACAAAAAACTTTTGTTCATAGCATCAGAGAGCAGGTATTATTGTGCATTTTACGTGGCCTTTGTAATCTGGAATCAGCTATATATATACCTTTTTAACATATAGAAAACTTATTTGTTTGATGCATACTTTCGAAGAATCTATGTGAAACCAATATGACTGAAGTGGGTTCACTCTATTTATTAGTTAGTCGATGAAGACACGTAGATTGATTGTGCTTTCCAACGTTTATTGTTTTCTAGGTAAAATCTAAAAAATCTCTGAAAAAATAAATAACCTTAGTTTATCCCAATTTTTTAAAATATTAGTCAAAAAAACCACTTGTTGTTTGCTAAAAGGTGTTTTTATCCAGATTTTTAGTGGTTTTATAACAAAAATAGTAAAAGATCAAAATATCCTTACTATATTAAAAAATTTAAAAATTAAAAACAAAAAATTAGTTAATTACCAAATTATCCTTTGATAACCAAAATAATAAAATTGAAATAAGAATTAATATTAAATAAAAATTAAACAAAAGTATTTTCATCAGATCTACACCATCCCTCACTGGCTTCCTTCCTTAACCAATCTCCTCTTCCTTCGCTTCCATCTTGCACTGGTCTATCATCAACTAGTCACTGGCAATGTAACAAGAGAAAGAGAACCAACCAAAATGAAGTGATGGAGAAAGAGAAAGAGAGATGGTGAGTGATAGAGAGAAAGAGAGAGGGTGAGTGACTGCGAGAGAGAAAGAGACTAAGAGTTTTTGTCTTTTTTTCTTTTAATTTGATTTCAAGTGGTTTTTATTTTTTTTCCCTTTTTTAATAAAAAAAAAATTATATATTATCTTCCAAGTGTGTTCCATGGCTCTCGTCAAGGCCCAATGACTCTTTTACCCTCAGAATTCATGGAACCGTCACTTTTTTTACCATTTTACTAATTCAATTAATAGTTGGATTTTTTGAGCTAATATTTTCAAAACCAATGATGGTTTGATGTTATTTTCAATTCAAAAGGTAAATTGATAATAACTTTTTTTTTTTTTTATCATAGTCTCTGCAACTGCTTTTGAAGGTCATCACCATAAAATTTGTTTACTCGGTTACCAATACCACCAACCTAACCATAAAACTATTATTCATTCATTTTATACATCAATACATTACATACATAATTTTTTGTGTATTGAATATATATATTTATTTATATATAAAATTAAAATAGCGATATAAATCATTCATATATATATGTATAAAACTAGGGATGACAATGGATCGAATCATATTAGGTTTGGCCCTATTAAACCCAATTCGAAATTTTTAAGGGTTACCCTAAACCTGACTCATGCCTCAAACAAGTCATTATTTTTTGCCATAAATCCAATCTCAATTGAAGTGACTTGCTCTAAACCCGACTTGTTAATCCGATTTAGTTTTTAATTAATGATATAATTAACAAAAAAACAAATATATAAACAAAAGAAGAAACAAATTGATTATGACATCCACTATACTTCTAAAAGAGTTTCAAATTCATACAAAAACTCTAAGGCTGCGTTTGGCACGCGGGATTGGATTGGAATGGATTGGATTGAATTGGAATGGATTGGATTGGATTGGATTGGATTGGATTGAAAAATCACAATCTCATGTTTGGTAGAACTTAGGATTAGATTAAAAATTATCCTGTATTACGTTTGGTATAGATTGGGATTGGATTGGAATACAATTAATTTAAAATTTTTATTATATAAATTAATTTCAAAAAAAAAATCTGAAAAAAAAATAAATAATTTCACATTTCTTTCAATATCAAACTCAATAATCTCCCACAATTCAACATCAAAAACCACAATTCATCAATCCAATTCATTAATATCATCATTTTACACAACAACAACAATATTTTAACATCATCAAATTATCTTAACATCATCAAATCATTAACAACAACAACAACAACAAAAAAAAAAAAAAAAAAAAAAAAAAACAGAAGATCGACCATCTGTTCTGGGTTCGGTGCCGAACCCAGAACCAGATGGTTCTGGACGGCGACGACCCCGGGTTCGTCGCCGACCAGAACCATCTGGTGGTTCTGGGTTCGGTCGCCGAACCCAGAACCACCAGATCGTTCTGGGTTCGGGCCGCGAACCCAGAACGATCTGGTGGTTCTGGGTTCGGCGACGAGCCCAGAACCAGATGGTTCTGGTCGGCGACGAACCCGGGTTCGTCGCCGACCAGAACCATCTGGTTCTGGGTTCGTCGCCGAACCCAGAACAGATGGTTCTGGGGTGACGAACCCAGAACCCAGATCTGGGTTCATCGCGAGCCCAGAACTGGGTTCTGGGTTCGTCGCCGGTTCTGGGTTCGGCGACGAACCCAGAACCATCCCAACTCGGGAAAAAAAGAAGAAGAAGAAGAAGAGGAAGAAGAAGAAGAAGAAGAAGAAGAAGAGAGGGAGGAGAGGTTTGATGAGAGAGAGTGTGACAGAAGCTGTGAGAGAGAGAGAGCCGGGGAGAGGAGAAAAAAAAAAGCAAATCCAATCCCATCCCATGCAATGACATGGTTTGAGTAGGGATTGGAAAATGACAAAAGAATGGGATTTGGAGGGAGGTTGGGATTCTTGAATCCCAATCCCATTCAATCCCATTCACTCTCCAAACATGGGATTTGGGAGTTTGGGATATTTTCAATCCCAATCCCATCCCAAATCCCATGCACCAAACATACCCTAAAAGACTTGAACACCGTGTAATAACTCTTTTAATGCACAGTGGTAGATTTAGGGTTTTTTTATGTTTATATATAAATCAAGTTATCAAGTTGGATTGGGGCAAGAAAGTTTATCCCAAACCTGATCTGAGATTTTTAAAGGTTGCCCCAAACCCGACTTATACCCCAAATGTGTCACTACATTTCGCTCAAAACTCATTTCGAATAGACTGAATTTGAACGGATTTGAATTAGATCGGATGTTTTTGCCATCCCTAGATATAACACATTAACACTATTCTTAACATTAAGCACAAGCACCAAAAATAAGAAGCAATATTGGAACACAGCAAACTTACTTTATTTTCTCCTTTTATTTCAAAAAAGAAAAAAAAATCAAGACTATTATCATATTACAATATATTTCTTTTGAAATTTTTTTCATGATAATTAAGATTTATTTTATATACAAAAATTTCTTTTTTTCCCATAAATAATTCAACATTATACTATTTAAAAGTTGACTAATCTTCACAAGATTATCGTTTTAACCAAAAATAATGATACATTTCCAAAATATTTATCAAAAGGTTTTGTTCAATCGATATGATAAGCTGATTTATAGTTATAATATTAATTTTTAAATAATTTAATAAATATAAATAAATTTATCATATTATTTAAATAATAAATTAATATAAATTTTTGATAATGTGGTTAACCGATTGAATATGACTTATTAAGAAAATAATTGCTAACTTAAACATATTATTATATCAAGAAAATAAATGCTTACTCAAACTGCACCCTGGTGGTTAATGCACAGTGACAGATTAACGCTTTTTTATATTTATATGTAAACTAAGTTATCGGATTGGATCGGAGCAAAAAAGCTTACCCCAAACCTAATCTGAGATTTTTGAAGGTTACCCCAAAATCGACCTATGACTCAAATATGTCATTACTTTTCACTTAAAACTCATTTCGAATGGACTGGATTTGAATTGGATAAGATATTTTTATTGTCCCTAGATATAACACATTAACACTATTCTTAACATTAAGCACAACACCAAAAATAAGAAGCAATATTGGAACACAACAAACTTACTTTATTTTCTCCTTTTATTTCAAAAAAATAAAAATCAAGACTATTATCATATTACAATATATTTCTTTTGAAAACCTTTTTTTTTTTTTCATAATAATTAATATTTATTTTATATACAAAAATTTGGTAGTTAAAGAATCTTTTTCCCCTTAAATAATTCAACATTCTACTATTTAAAAGTTAACAAATCTTCATAATATTATTGTTTTCATCACAAATAATAATACATTTTCAAAACATTTATCAAAAAGTTTTGTTCAATCAATATGATAAATTGACTTATACTTATGATATTAATTTTTAAATAATTTAATAAATATAAATAAATTTATGATATTATTTAAATAATGAATCAATATAAATTTTTTGATGATGTGGTTAATCGATCGAATATGACTTATCAAGAAAATAATTGTTTACTTAAACATATTATTACATCAGGAAAATAAATGTTTACTCAAACCGCACCCTGGCGCTTAATGCATAGTGATAGATTTAGCGCTTTTTTATGTTTATATGTAAACCAAGTTATCGGATTGGATTGGGGCAAGAAAGCTTACCCTAAACCAGATCTGAGATTTTTGAAGGTTACCCCAAACCCGACCTATGCCCCAAATGCGTCACTACTTTTCACTTAAAACTCGTTTCGAATAGACTAGATTTGAATGGATTTGAATCGGATAAGATATTTTTATTGTCCCTAGATATAACACATTAACACTATTCTTAACATTAAGCACAACACCAAAAATAAGAAGCAATATTGGAACACAACAAACTTACTTTATTTTCTCCTTTTATTTCAAAAAAAAATAAAAATCAAGACTATTATCATATTACAATATATTTCTTTTGAAAACCTTTTTTTTCATAATAATTAAGATTTATTTTATATACAAAAACTTGGTAGTTAAAGAATCTTTTTCCCCTTAAATAATTCAACATTCTACTATTTAAAAGTTGACAAATCTTCATAATATTATTGTGTTCATCACAAATAATAATACATTTTCAAAACATTTATAAAAAAATTTTGTTCAATCGATATGACAAATTGACTTATACTTATGATATTAATTTTTAAATAATTTAATAAATATAAATAAATTTATGATATTATTTAAATAATGAATCAATTTAAATTTTTTGATAATGTGGTTAATTGATCGAATATGACTTATCAAGAAAATAATTGCTTACTTAAACATATTACTACATCAGGAAAATAAATGCTTACTCAAACCGCACCCTGACGCTTAATGCATAGTGACAGATTTAGCGTTTTTTTATGTTTATATATAAACCAAGTTATCGGATTGGATTGGGGCAAGAAAGCTTACCCCAAACCTGATCTAAGATTTTTGAAGGTTACCCCAAACCCGATATATGCCTCAAATGTGTCACTACTTTTCACTTAAAACTCGTCTTGAATAGATTGGATTTGAATGGATGTGAATCGGATAAGATATTTTTATTGTCCCTAGATATAACACATTAACACTATTCTTAACATTAAGCACAACACCAAAAATAAGAAGCAATATTGGAACACAACAAACTTACTTTATTTTCTCCTTTTATTTCAAAAAAAATAAAAATCAAGACTATTATCATATTACAATATATTTCTTTTGAAAACTTTTTTTTTTTCATAATAATTAAGATTTATTTTATATACCAAAATTTGGTAGTTAAAGAATCTTTTTCCCCTTAAATAATTCAACATTCTACTATTTAAAAGTTGACAAATCTTCATAATATTATTGTTTTCATCACAAATAATAATACATTTTCAAAACATTTATCAAAAAGTTTTGTTCAATCTATATGACAAATTGACTTATACTTATGATATTAATTTTTAAATAATTTAATAAATGTAAATAAATTTATGATATTATTTAAATGATGAATCAATATAAATTTTTTGATAATGTGGTTAACCGATTGAATATGACTTATCAAGAAAATAATTGCTTACTTAAACATATTACTACATCAGGAAAATAAATGCTTACTCAAACCGCACCCTGACGCTTAATGCATAGTGACAGATTTAGCGTATTTTTATGTTTATATGTAAACCAAGTTATTGAATTGGATTGGGGCAAGAAAGCTTACCCCAAACCTGATTTGAGATTTTTGAAGGTTACTCCAAACTCGACCTATGCCCCAAACGTGTCACTATTTTTTACTTAAAACTCGTTTCGAATAGACTAGATTTGAATGGATTTAAATCGGATAAGATATTTTTATTGTCCCTAGATATAACACATTAACACTATTCTTAACATTAAGCACAACACCAAAAATAAGAAGCAATATTGGAACACAACAAACTTACTTTATTTTCTCCTTTTATTTCAAAAAAAATAAAAATCAAGACTATTATCATATTACAATATATTTCTTTTGAAAACCTTTTTTTTTTCATAATAATTAAGATTTATTTTATATACAAAAATTTGGTAGTTAAAGAATCTTTTTTCCCTTAAATAATTCAACATTCTACTATTTAAAAGTTGACAAATCTTCATAATATTATTGTTTTCATCACAAATAATAACACATTTTCAAAACTTTTATCAAAAAGTTTTGTTCAATGGATATCACAAATTGACTTATACTTATGATATTAACTTTTAAATAATTTAATAAATATAAATAAATTTATTATATTATTTAAATAATAAATTAATATAAATTTTTTGATAATGTGGTTAACCGATTGAATATGACTTATCAAGAAAATAATTGCTTACTTAAACATATTACTACATCAGGAAAATAAATGCTTATTCAAACCGCACCTTGGCGCTAAATCATTGGCTGAGGGTGTCGGTACGACCGAGACACTATTGACGTGAAAATGATAAGACATGCCATAGCTATTCCAAGTTGTACGTGTCAATACATTTCCATTATTACCCAAGGTAGGAGGGCAACAAGACAAATCACCATTGTTTTCAAGTCGGTCCTATTCGCTGGTAGGTTGGCTCCACTTAAAACCGGATCAATCCGACAACCAGACCAAAAAAAAATGAATAAATGAATTTCTCCCCTTACACGTTGTAAACGTGGTTACTCTTTGCCATTTCCACTTACGATTACGACCAAACACATTATAAATAATAATATTTTTATTTTTTTTCTCGTCATTGAAAGTGAACTCTGAATTGAAATGGCTCACATAAGCAAAATTTGTAATGCAACTCAAACAAATCCAAAACCCAAATTTTCGTTGTCGTTCACAAAAGAGTGCAAAAAATGTTCAAGTTTTTGGTGTTTGAAACACAGTGAGAGTTTGATTAACAATGAAAAGATAACGTTGCAACCCATTAGAGAGATTTCAGGTACTATAACGTTGCCGGGGTCCAAGTCACTATCTCATCGTCTTCTCCTACTAGCTTCTTTATCTGAGGTACGATTGCTTTTATAGTTTAAAGAAGAAAAGGTCATTGCTTTTGTTTTCTACTGTTGGTCAACTGAATAGATTTTTTTATAATTTAACAATGCAGGGAACGACAGTCCTAGACAATTTATTGATTAGTGATGACATCTACCACATGCTTGTTGCCTTGAAAAAACTTGGAGTCAATGTTGGCGTGGACACTGCAAGGAAAAGAGCAGTGGTGGAGGGTTGTGGTGTTCTGTTTCCAGTCAGTGAAGAAGCAATAGGGGAAGTTGAACTTTTCCTTGGAAATGCTGGAGCTGCAATTTGTATGTTGACTGCGGCTCTACCGGCTGCTGCAGGCAATTTGAGGTTTGACCAATTTTTTGCTTTTGATTTCTTGCAGGCCCACTTCAGGGGCCTTAGTATTTGGGTGGACTAAATGGTATCCCGATGGACCGAGTGTTAGACATGGTAAATGTTTATGTTTTGATGATCACATGTGACAAACCTCACAAATAAATCCTTTAAAAATAAATAAATAAATGAATAAGATTTATCATCTTTTAATATTATTTCTTTTAACGTCATTCTAATTATCATATCATTTCATAAGTTATTATTTAAATAAAAAATTTAAAAAATCTTGAGTTAGTTTTACATATAAAATTTTTTATTTTTTCTTCTCTCGCATTAAAATATCAAACATATATGGTTAGGATTTATTAATTTATTTTTTTTTTTGAAAAGGGAATAAATTATTACTCAATAAAATTTCTAATAATACAATGGTTTCTTATAGATTCACTATAAAACCATAAATAATCTATTACAAAAATGGGGATACATTCGTCAAATTATTGAGGTAGAGGGAGAAAAAAAGTGCACAAGAGAACCATTACATGGGTATGTCTATCAAAAGCACTCCAATTTCAAGTTCCATCATGAACTTTACTTGCTCGTTCATTAAACTCTCCACCACCACAATAGGATAGTTTCCAATTGACATACCAATTCATCTTCTGTAAAATATTTGTTAAAAGTCATAAACTTTTAGATTTAGACTATGAGAGATTCAAATCGATCATATGGTCACACAATATACGAAAAAATAAAACATCTAAACCACCATAAATCAAGATCTGGGTGGACATTTATCATTATAGATCTAAATCTAGATGAACTAAAAATCACCACAGCTATAGATTGAAGTTGAACAAAAACTACCATAGATTTAGATCTAAGTAGAAAACCACCTTAACATATGCATATGGAAAGGTTAATTATTGGAATCAAAACAATAAAAATGAAAGAGAAAGACTCACTGGAGAGGAGGAGAACCTCTCTCTGGAAGGGGAGGGGATATTGATGCAAAGATAAATAGAGTGAGAAAGAGGAAGATATCTCTATGAAACTACGGTTTCAAGTATATCACCAAGAGCTTTTTATTCTTACAATTTACTTTGTTTCGTTTCACTCTTATTCTCTAAAAACACTTTATATTTATTAATAAAATTTTTAAATATACTTATTTCTTTTCAAAATATCCTTTTATTTTTCACACTTCTTTTCTATAAATATTTTATTTTTAAATAACAAATTGGGAGGGTCTTGTTTGAAAAACTCTTAATTATTACTCATAAGAAACTGTATATATATTCTTAAAAGAATTAAACTTACTTGATAAAGTTTAATTTTATTTACGACTTTAAAACTAATGTAATAAGTTCTTGAGTGGCATATGTTCATCATTATTTTCTAATTAAGTAGAGCGTAGAAAAATATTAAAAAAAAGGATAAAATTATAGGGTATTGAGTTAACAAAATATCAAAGAGATGAAAAAGAGATAAATTGTTATGTGTTCTGAAGATTTATATGTAAATGTCTTAGCAAATTTTATTTTATTTAATAGTTTCAATTAAGAATAAATTTATCATTGATGAAAAAATATTAACTGGAAGTGTGAATAGATATCTAATGGGTTGTCATCAGCATCACTCATTTTGTCAAACAAAATTTTGTAGTACAATTACATTTGTGTAGGTTGCAAGTACATAGTCTTATTTACTTAAGAAAAATTGAATCGTTAATTATCAAAAGATTGTGAGTATATACACAATGACATTTACATTGAGCTTAGTATATAAAAATGGTAAAATAAATAAATTTATATAGATTTTATATTTTTTACTGTTATTAATTACTATTTTTTATTAAAAAAAAAAAAAAGCCTGGGCTGCTTTGTAGTTTGTATGTACCTCCATTCTTGTTCGAGTAATGCTATTTTCCAAATTTTATCTAAATTTTTTACTCAAATAATATAGTAAGATGATTTATTATAAATACCTTAATTATAGAATGATATATTAATAACATAATAGTTATAAATAGACCTATTATATTATTTAAGTAATGATTTAGATAAAATTTTGAATAGGATGACATTACTCTTCTGCCCCAATTGGTAATTAATGATGCTATGTCTGGTAGCTTAGCTTTGTATAGAAAGTGATATAGATTTTTGAATGATAGCTCCATCTATTTGTTTGACAATGAAACAGCATGCAAACCCTTAATATTTTTTGAAATGATCAAATAAATAATGTAAATTATTAACCCATAAGGTTGTATTTATGATTTTTATATTAATATTTCATTTTTAACTTGTAATATAGTAAAAAGATAGATAGATAGATACATTATAAGATTTTAAAATGATATAAAAGATCATTATAGAATTATATGAGAAGGGACAGAAATGTCGGTTTAGTTAATTGAAATATTGAATTAGTGACCCCTTAGAACTTTATCACGTAATTTGCTAAATGATGATTGTTCTACTGTTCATCTCCATCATCGGTTAAAGGCAAACCAACTATTAAAAAAACAGAAAAAAAAAAAATACTTGAGAGTTAGTTCACTTACATGGATGAGATACGGAGAAGAATAATGTAAAGGACAAAAGCGTATTAAAAATATGTTACAAATCTTAAGAACTCCTGTATAAGCTACATAAGAAGAGTTATAAATACTCAACTTCATATTTATGTATATTACTCTTGGTTTGAAGATGGGTTGATTTAGGGAAGAGTAGAAAGTGACTAATGTATTTACTTATTGCCAGTGAAAAATATGTGACATTTGGTGTTTTTAGTAGTCCTATTGGTTTCTTTTTATATTCAAATCCATTTAATTATTTATAACAATTTATTGCTTTATAATGTTTGTATCTTTTTAAAATATATAAATTGTATTAAAAAATATATGTTGTTTCATATGAATTTTATTTTATTTTTATATATATTATATAATTTAGATATTACAATTATAAAAGATTTTGGATATAAATTTGAGCAAGCGGCCACCAAATATAGTTATCTGTACAAGATATGACTAATTCTCAGACTAGTTTTTATCATGATTCTCTAAACAAAAAAGATTGAATCTCATCTCATCTATATCTAGCTGGTTTTACAAATCATTGTTACGAAAGCTAAGTTTTTTTTTTTCTATATATTCTTATATAAATACCAGTTACATACTTGATGGGCTGCCACGAATGAGAGAAAGACCAATTGGGGACTTGGTTGATGGACTTAAGCAGCTTGGTGCAGATGTTGATTGCATTTATGACACAAACTATCCCCCGGTTCGTATCAATGGAAAAGGAGGACTTCTTGGGGGAAAGGTGTCGTTTTACGATGTCTTTGAGATTATTTTTTTGTTAACATAAGATAATTTCAAGTGTTAAACATCATAATTGGTCATATCCTATTAGCATAAATTTTTAGATTTGATAGTAAATAACATGATATCAAAACCTGAAAATCTCTAATTCAAACTATCTTTATCCCCCTCTATCTGAAATTCTTCTTGTTGTATATAACGTTTAATATATGTCATACTTCTATCATCTATCTACAGTGCACATAAGGAGCTATCTGTTTACGTTACATGTAAAGGGACGTCATCATAACCTTAAGTCTATATAATTGGGCCTCATAATATTAAGTTTAAACAATAGTTGAGTATTTTTCTATTAGTTTCAACTTTTTAATAGTAACTAAAAATTATGTTAGGTAATATACGTGCATGCTCACACACACACACATGTATATATATATATATATATATAATGTTCTAGTCGAATGGCCGTGTTTCATCATCATTGATGCTACATTTTTGTTGTGTTTCCACATGCAGGTTAAGCTCTCTGGAAGAATTGATAGTGTATACATAACTTCTTTGCTCATAGCAGCTCCTCTCGCCCTCGCTGATGTGGAAATCGAGATAATTGACGGAATCATTTCGATGCCTTACGTTGAAATGACTTTGCAGTTGATGAAACGTTTTGGAGTAAATGTAGAGTACAGTGGAAGTTTGGATAAATTCTACGTCCGGGGTGGTCAAAAGTACAAGTAGGTTGCTTTAATGTATACTTGTTGTTCCACTTTGTTGAATCCATTGACGGCACTGAAAGTACTAAAAATCAATAAATCTCTCACAGGTCTCCTGGTTATGCCTTTGTTGAAGGTGATGCTTCTAGTGCTAGTTACTTCCTAGCTGGTGCAGCAGTCACTGGTGGGACCATTACAGTTGAAGGTTGCGGGACAATTAGTTTACAGGTATATATATTTTGCCATTGCTTATTCGAATTAATTCAAAGTTTGAATATAATTTTGTATTTCTGTCATGAGTCCAGAAATTATATCCGGATTGTCTAAACTATGTCAGCATTATTATTTGCAATTGATTTAGGGAGATGTGAAATTTGCGGACGTTCTTGGAAAAATGGGTGCTAAAGTTGTCTGGACAGAGAATAGTATAACTGTCACTGGACCACGGCGAGATGCTCATGGAAGGAACCACTTGCGTGCTATTGATATCAACATGAACAATATGCCTGATGTTGCATTGACTCTTGCTGCGGTTGCTCTATTTGCCGATGGTCCTACTGCCATTAGAGACGGTATACACTTCGTTCGTTTGTGAAAATTGGACTTTGTTTAGTCTTGATTTTGCAAATTGGAGGTTAAAAGAAATAAGGGTACTTACTATTTTCAAGCTTCTAGTGTTTTGGACTTAACAAATTGTTCAAAAAATACGAATAATTATTTAATGATTACTGTTTTCTAAGTCGTAATAATTCTAATTATATGGTCTCATATCCAAGAATTGCTTGTGATCAAATTATTCACTAGGATACCTCTCTTTTATGTGTTTAGTGGCAACTTGGAGAGCGAAAGAGAGTGATAGGATGGTTGCTATCTGCGCAGAATTGAGGAAGGTAGATTCTAGTGGAATTATCATATATGATCCCCTAAAATTTAGACCATGTCT
Organism: Litchi chinensis; assembly: GCA_019925255.1. Taxonomy (NCBI): domain Eukaryota; kingdom Viridiplantae; phylum Streptophyta; class Magnoliopsida; order Sapindales; family Sapindaceae; genus Litchi; species Litchi chinensis. The sequence goes on from CM034463.1 coordinate 2,194,274, forward strand.
ACTTGGAACTTATTTAAGTTGGTTTGGGTTGTTTATTCAGTTAGGAGCAACAGTTGAAGAAGGACCAGACTATTGTGTGATCACTCCACCAGAAAAGCTAAATGTGGCAGAAATTGATACTTACGAAGATCACCGCATCGCAATGGCATTCTCTCTTGCTGCCTGTGCAGATGTCCCGGTCATCATCAAGGATCCAGTATGCACCCGGAAAACCTTCCCCGACTATTTTGATGTCCTCGAGAGGGTTACCAAACATTGAACATCTCTTCCCCAATGTCATTAGAAGAAAACACAATAGCTTTTGTGCCTCCACCAAGCATGGTATTGAAGAGCAATTATCAGTTTAATTTCTGTGGCCCTTGTAATTTCTAATGGATTTATTTGGACAAGTTGAGCTTGTTGTTTTAGTGGTATTTATATATTTTCGCCTATTTTCTGTGTGTAACTTGTTTGCTTGATCCCTTTCAAGAATAAATGCAACCAATATGAGCCAAGTGGGTTCACCTATGTATCTTTTTTTTTTAATAATTTTTTATTCTCTGCACCAATATCTTTTGAAGGTCACCACAATCAGATATGTGTGCTCAAACAATCTAAGTGTGGATTCCATAGGACATGACAGTGTATAAAAGGTCACAAGTACATTCACTAGTTTGATAGTTACATGACTTATAGTTAAAATTTAATAGGATTACTTGCAAATTGCAGTGAGATAGATCCATAATTTATGGGATCGCTGATATCATACAATTTGTTGGATTTCAATACAGATGGATGGACACAACTTTTTTTGTATTGATTTTTTAATGTCCTGTCCGTGTCCAGCTTGTAGACATTAACTAGTAAACATGGAAGAACATGATGCCAGGCTATAAAGAAAAAAATACAGGGACGTGTTGCTCTCGTCTTTTTCTATCAGATCCTCACATGGGGTCGTCTCTCTAGCGGTGGCCGATACACATTAATTTTTTTTTTTTTTGGTTCCTCTTCTTTGGTCCTTACAAAAATAGTCTTGACACATCTATATTTAGTACAAAATAAAGGTTCAAAGCAGTCAAGATTGTCTGACCACCCTTTTGAAATAAATAAATAAGTAAAATGATTCATTATGAGAAGTACACCTTAGGGTCTTGGACTCTTGGTTGTAGGGGCAGAAACTTGGCCTAATTGTCTTCAATATTACTCTTCATTACGAGAAGGAAGTCATACAATGAGCTTTCAAATGAAGAAAAGAAATGTTGTTTGGTATTGGGGTTTTATTTATTTGTTTGTTTATTTATTTTACACATTATTCTCTACACAAACCCACATGATGCTATTGCTGTGCTAGCTTTTCATTAACAAAATTGCAATCTAAGAAATCAAAATATGGGATTATTGGAAAGGTGCTTTTGCCTGCATTTCAAGTTTTGTTTCACCGAATCTGACTCATTTCTATATTCCTCATATGAAAATGTCTCCCATTCAATTAATATCACCGAAATCTCTCTCTCTCCTAACAATCAAAAACATCTAACCATATATATATATATATAAAAGATCAAAGTGTTGGATAAGATCAAAATGTACTTATTGGCCCCCTTTGTATTTACAGAATATATTTGTCGTATTGCGTTTAAATCATGATAAATATGTCTTTAATGAGAGTAGAGAACAAGAAAAAGAAAAAAAGCAGCTTGGTTGTGCTTAGTACCACCAATATGATAATCTATTAATATCATCATCCAACATAATGATAGGTTAAACTACTATAATATCTAGGCCCACTCTACATTATAATTATCACTAGCTAAAATCAAAATTATTCAATGTAAAGTGAAATGAGTAGGTATACACATAATGTGATATTTTTTGATTGACTAAGTAGACCTAAATTATAACGGTTTGCTTGGTTAAAAATTGGAGTACATAAGTGAATAATCAAGTAATCCCAAAATAAAAGATAAATGCCCATAATAGTAAATCCAAAATAATCCCACTTTCTAATAATTGGAAATTATGTTGGCTTAAAATTATCATAATAAAACATAGTAAATATCAATTTAAAAGGATTGAAAGAATTTAAAATCTCAAATCCCCACAAATCTCTCACAGTTTCCAATGTTGAGAAAACAATGAGCTTAGCCAATTCTCCTCATAATTAGCCTCAAAATCTCATCCACACCATCCGCCAAGAACCACCCCCACAACAATCCTCCTCCTCACCTCACATTGTATATATTTTTACCCCTTAAAAATTGGCTCCAAAATTCAAGGTCCCCCAGCCAATCAAACACATTTATAACAGATTAAACGTTAGATTAAACAATTTTTTACTATTAACACTTCTTGCTTGCTTACCTTCATCAAAAGTGAACCCCACCCAAAAACCTTCAATAACCAAAATAATCCACATCTTTAAATAAAGAGTTAAATTAATAATTAATTACAACCTGACCTCTCAAGTTTTCATTAATTACAGTTCTTTGACCTTTTTTTTTATCTCCATTACACATCTTTTAAAATTCCAACACACACCGCTCTCTCTCTCTCTCTCTCTCTCTCCATTTCTTGAAAACAAAATCAAATCTTGAATTTTCATAGATATAAACCCCAAAAAGAGAAAACCAAAACACCCATCCATCACCAACCCACCTCTCCAAGAAACCAGAAGATTCCCATTCTACCATTTTACACACAAGAACATGGAAAAATAGCATTTACCCTAATACAGAGAGAGACACACACACACACACTCTGTCTCGCACTTTTTCTTTCCTTTCTTATCTTGAAACTCCACCATTTAACAACAACAAACTGGAATCTCCCAAACCCTAACCCTAAAAAAAAAAACTCCAAAAAAGATTTTTTAGAGAAATCCAAGAAAACAATGTCGCAGCTCAAACAAATGTCTCATCTTGACAACATCCCATCAACGCCTGGCAAATTCAAGATGGAGAAATCGCCGTACATTAACAGATTGAGGCTCCATTCTTCTCTGGCCAAGCTCACATTTTGGTCCTTCGTTTTCTTGGGCTTGATCTTCATCTTCTTCTTCAGATCCCCCTCCTCCAATCCTCTACCGTCCGATCCCTCCCGTCGGTCTCTCCGGACCAGCAGTTGGGGCGGACCCACCTGGGAGAAGCGGGTCCGGTCATCAGCCCGGGTCCGTGCCCGAAACGGCATTTCCGTGCTTGTAACCGGCGCGGCCGGTTTCGTCGGTACCCACGTGTCGGCGGCTCTTAAAAGGCGCGGCGATGGGGTTCTTGGTCTCGATAACTTCAACGACTACTATGACCCGTCGTTGAAGCGAGCGAGGCAAGCGCTTATGGAGAGGAGTGGGATTTTTATCGTTGAAGGAGACATTAATGACGTGGCGCTTCTGAGGAAGCTGTTCGAGGTGGTGGCATTCACGCACGTGATGCATTTGGCTGCTCAAGCAGGCGTCAGGTATGCAATGGAGAACCCTGGCTCTTATGTGCATAGTAACATTGCTGGTTTTGTTAGTCTGCTTGAAGTGTGTAAAAGTGCCAATCCACAGCCTGCTATTGTGTGGGCTAGTTCGAGTTCTGTCTATGGACTCAATACTAAGGTACCCTTTAGTGAGAAAGATAGGACTGATCAGCCTGCTAGTTTGTATGCTGCCACAAAAAAGGCCGGTGAAGAGATTGCACACACTTATAATCATATATACGGGTTGTCGTTAACGGGGTTGAGGTTTTTCACTGTGTATGGACCGTGGGGGAGGCCAGACATGGCTTATTTCTTCTTCACGAAGGACATTTTGAAGGGGAAGTCGATACCTATATTTGAGGCGGCTGATCATGGGACAGTTGCTAGGGATTTTACCTACATTGATGATATAGTGAAGGGTTGTCTGGCTGCATTGGATACTGCAGAGAAGAGTACGGGTAGTGGGGGGAAGAAGAAGGGGGCGGCACAGTTGAGAGTGTTTAATTTGGGGAATACATCTCCTGTGCCTGTTTCAGATCTCGTGAGCATTTTGGAGAGGCATTTGAAGGTTAAGGCGAAGAGGAATATTATGAAGTTGCCTAGAAATGGCGATGTTCCGTTTACACATGCTAATATTAGCTCAGCGCAGAGGGAGCTTCGGTATAAGCCAACGACGGATCTGCAGACAGGGTTGAAGAAGTTTGTGAGGTGGTACCTCAGTTACTATTCTGGTGGAAAGAAGGCATCTGGTTGACGATACATTCTTTTGATTGTGTGATTAGGATCCTTTGAATTCTTGTTCATTATGATTTTTATGATTGTTTTAAGTAATTCCCTGTTCCTTATTGTCAAATCTTTCATAATTTTTAATGATGCTAATATGAGAAACCTCATGTTCTACTACATTAGAAGTTTTGTGGTTCGTGGGCATTGTTTGCTGGGCAGTCCTGAGCTGTATTAAAAAGAAACCAGAACCATCTGTTCTTTTTTGTTTCTTAAAATGTAATTGTTGTAGTTTCGGCATTGTAAAATTCATGACTGATAGAGCATATGCTGATTGTTGGACATGTATCATTGCTATGCAATTCAATAAAATAGTACACATATGAGATGAATTGAATATATTTGAATTTAATATCTTACCTAATTTGTTTGTTGCGAAAAAAAAGTTTTGTCGTCTGATGATGCCGGCCCATCATTTTGTGAGCTTTAATCTTAGTACTATTGACTTGTTAGGGTGACCATTTTGCCATTATCTCTTAGAATAAAGTGTGTATGTACTATTAGATGTTAAAGTACTCTCTTTCAAACCAATTTATCTTGTTACTCGTACATTAGAAGCTAGCGACCTAGTAGTTTCTTATGTCATGAGTTGTGATATTGGAATCTTAGGCTATACTTCAGTCGCTAACATTCTGTTTTGTTATCTCCAGTGGATAATTGCTTAGGAGTGGTTCGTGGGAACTTAGTGTTTTAGGTTTGGATATTGTATGCCATTTTTAAGAGGAATGATTGTTGTGTCATATCATGTTTACACTCTATCCTGCAGTTGTTTCCGTTGTGGACAGGCTCATAGTCATTGTTTTAGATAGTTCAACTCTCTCTTGTGAACCTGATAGATAATTGTTTCCGTATCACCAGTAGCTCTGCTCATGCAGAGCTGTAGGACCGGAAAGGTAGTTGCTGCTGCATGACACTAGGCTTAGCTCTTCTATTATTAATACATAAAGAGGAGAAAAATGGTTGCATCATTATTATAGTTGCCCATCTACATTGGTTGTTAAGGGGCATAGGAGTGTTTTAGTCTTGCTTTCCACTTGAAGTTTCGGGAACTGGTCTTGTATAGTTACCTGAATGAAGTGGTTAGAATCTCCCCAAATATCTGTGTTTTCTCTTGTTTTAATTTGTGGACTGCCCTTCAAACCACCCCTGATTTAGCATCTTATTGTATCATGTCATTTTTTTTTTCTTGATGGTGGTTAAGCAAAACTTGGAATTGGTTACAAAGTGAATTTCTAATAATCCCCGCTTATAATCTATAGCTTTTTAAGTTTGGGTGTATTGTCTTTCCTTTGGTTTTCTTCAATCAGACTTGTTGAAAAGCTGCTCGACCTGTGGTTGGTGCTAGAGGGGGCATAGGTAGATGAATTTTCGGCAATTGTATTGTGGTTCAGTTTTGCAATATCAGCAGTTCAGCGTACAGGTAGCTAATGTAGTTCTTTTATCTCAAGAGAAGCATTCAATAAGTAGTATAAACGAGATTAGCTTGCACATTGATTTATTTAGTCCTCTTATGAGAAGCATGCAATGAGAAGCACAAACGAGAGTAGATTTGCACATTGGTTTATTTAACAAGCATCTAGTTTGATTGCAGTTGCTTATACTGGCAATCATTATACTGATGTGCGATACCAAAACTGTAGTTCTTCCGAGTTGCATGTGTAATATCATGTAACTGTTTCAAATCATCAAATGAAATTTGCCAATATTCTTCACGTTTATTGATGAAAAATATAGATATCCTGAGTTCAAGCAGCCTTTGCATTCATGGCTGGCCAGATAATTGGCAATTGAAACTGCACCGCATTGGAAACCAGCAAAAAGATAATGGAACAGAGAACCGCCTGGTCTGCCTATCAAAACTTCTGATTCCCTTATGGGCATGTTCCTACTGAAGCATTGCATTGAACAGAAGCTGAGCTCACTAAAAGCAATTAACAACTATCTACTGAGGTTTCTACGGCTTTTGGTGCTTATTCAAACAAATTATAAAAGCTCTAAAATTCAAGCGATCACATGTGTCTATTATAGCAAAAATAAGTCATGACACAGACACAAGGCCCACGACTCTCTAGAGCACTTTATGCATGTGCCATGCCCATGTCACCAGTAACAGTTATCTATGAACCATTAAATATTGTGTTTAATCTAAAGATAAAAAACCTCTACCAACATATCTAATGTCATTATGTGTGAAGAGACGAGCAACCAAGGGGCCTAGGCAGTATCTGATAAAAATATGCATGATTTCAAATAAGCAGATAAAGGTAAACATGCTACCAACACATATTCTTGCCAAAATAAAGACCGAATTTGAAAGCTAAGTCTTTTCAAAACTGTGGAGAAATAATTATTCTTCGCGAGCTATTCTAGGGAACACAAAGCATACCATTATACCAAAGCTATGCCAAAAGTTTAGAAAGAGAAAAATTCTTCTATACTTGATTCTTCATAACTAATCCTTAATCCGCAATTGTAACCTCAACTTCAACACCAGGTTCGATAGTTATTGATGTAATCTGCTTCACCACTTCAGGGGAACTGTGAAGATCAATCACCCGCTTGTGCACACGGAGTTCAAACCTATCCCATGTGTTGGTCCCTGGCAACCAAATGAAGATTCTCATAAGATAAGAAACATCGAATATCAAACAAATAAAGGAACCTCTACAGCAGAACTAACAGTACTCTAAAAGCCAGCTGAGAATCCACAATAGGTTTCAAAGAAATCTTAAAAGAAAGAACAGAGTGAATCAGATCATCAGTCAATACCTTCACCACAAGGGGACTTTCTAGTAGTAATGTGCAGAACTTTGGTGGGCATCCTCACCGGTCCCTTCACTTTCAGGTTCTTGTCCCTAGCACCACGAACAAGATCGGCACATACTGTTAACAAATCCAAGCATGAAAAATCAGTATTAACACAGTGCTATAACCATTTCAAAATTAGTCAACTCTATTCAGTAGTAAGAAGAAAAAACAAATAAGTAGGCAAACACAACACCTTTCTCTAAATTCTTGACATGCTTGGAGGAAAGGGTGATCCTAATGCGGTTAGTTTGTTCTTGGGGTTCCTCAAAACCGGGTTTTGTAGGCTTCATTGCAGCAAATGCCATTATCCGCTTTCTTCTTGTAGCTGATGCTGCTGGTCACAAAAATACCTACACATACAACATTGTTAACACAAACACATATCTGCCGAAATTCACTAGAAACAGAATGCAGTACAATGACCCCTGATACCATACCAATATAAAAACACAAACCACACTATCAATCCATCAAAACCCGTCCTGAAAAAATCCTAATGAGAAAAATTCTTCCAAGGCTTCATTATTTAAAACAAATATGTATCTACCAATACTCGATTAAAGAAAATTATTAACAGTATCAAGCACATCTCAAATATAAAAATTCAACATATCTACCACATAAAAATCACCAATTTGCATATACGGATCATACAAAATTATAATAGATCACACTCGTGCAGCCAATAAAAGTAAAAGATGTATTGTCTTAGTTTTTTTCCGTAACCAAAACTAAATCAATTCACTACACTATCTTATTCAAAGATCGAGGTCAAATTATATGTATATGAATCAAGCCAGAGAGCATAACTTAGCGACAAACCTGAATCTTCTTCCTGCTATGTAGACAGCAAGTACGGCACCACAGCAACCAGCACTCTAAGATACAGCGAAATTAGGGTTTGTAGTTGCCGCCAACTATATGTGTTTTTCTCTTCTTAATTATTTCTAGGAATTCTCTCACTTTTTACTTAATTATTTAGTGGCCCACATTTTTTTTCCTCATTCGCCCTTCACCCATCAATTTCACAAGAAGCACGGTTATTATCTGATGCTTAATTTTTATTATTTTTTTAAATCTGATGCTTATTAGTTATTTGAATCTATTTTTTCGATGTTTTTAACATCTAAAAACTCAGAGTTGTTTGAAAAATCAGAGTATCAAATTCAAAAGAATATTCTATATGGTTCTAATCAGCACAGCACCAACGACTTGGCCATTTATTTGTTCCGAATTCCGAACTATTCTGATCCATGTAAATTTACCAAACTAAGATGTGTTGCCTTTATGATTGCGATAGTCCAAAAGTAGTTAGCTGTAGATGCAAATGCCACGCCAGAACTTAATGTTGAGGTTGAAAAATACTGATAAGTAATACATAATAGATCATTTGCTAATTGATTACTGGCCCTTGTAATAGTGTTATATGAAATCAAACAAAGGAGCGAAACTCAAAAATCATGAACAATACTCCCTAGGGCAAAATGTGATACACAATTAGAATGATGATCACTCTCTTCACGTCCCTATGACTAACACCAACAAACTCTCCTGCAACATAGATGTTTACATAACCAAGTGCTGCAAAAATCGGAATCAATGCAACATATTTAACGGCCACGACCACGTCCGCGACCACGTCCACGGCCCCGACCACGTCCCACTCCAGGCCTCCCTGAATTTTCAAAGCATAAGAAAGTTTTACATCCTTAGTGGTCATGAAAACGAAGCTTGAATAGAAATAATCACAACACAAATACAGTTTTTTAATATATCAAATATGACAATACCAGCAGTAGCCTTCTTGGGCTTGACCCTAGGTGTCTCTTCGACCAACAACGTTTCAAGATTCAAACTGTCAGGAAGAATATAATAACGGATATTGTTACCCCGCACACTAAGGTGATCCAAAGTCACTGGATTTTTCCCCTTTAGTGTAAGTTTCACTGTTTTCAAATGTGTATTCATACTGATGTCAACGCCTGTAACAAACCATCAAATCCATCAGTCAGAGCACTTGCATCTTCCATGTATGTATACAGAGCAACTAATAAATCAACTGAGAAAAATGTACAATGTGGGTGTCTGTATGGTTATAGAAAAATATACAATGCAAGTGTCGCTCTGGTTATTATGTGACATCAAGGCATACATATGATGCGACAACACTGGCATTGCCTAATTCAACAATACATGAAAGAAACTCTAGTCACAATTACCTGCAACTACTAAGTAATGTAGCTCACCTTAATCCAGAAACCCATCAATAACAAAAGTAAAGTCATCAAATTAGTGCATTAGTAACCCAACACCACCACCATAAAATCCGCTCCCCCATCCTCTCTATCTTTCTTCAACACAAAAATTGAAGAAAGAAAAGAAAGGAAAAAGGAACACAAGCCTCTATAGTTTGACAAGCTTGCTAGCAGAGAAGTTTATGGGCTTGATAGGCAATGATGCATCAAAGTTTTTGTGCCTTTTGAGTGTTTGGGCATATTTATCTGTCTCATGTTTGGGAGAGGCATGAAGTGTAAATTCTAACAAGTAAAAATTTTTTGAATGTTATCTATAAGGGCAAGAAATAGAGGAAAATGTACTGGGTAAGACTTAAGAGATCATGAAGAAATATATCATATTGTGCTTGTGCTCAACAAAAAATGCCAATTTGACACTGGTTTTACATATAATCTTCCATTTTCCAAAACATTATGTTCAACCTTTTAACTTCATATTGAATGAAACAAGTTTCTTTCCCCTCCATGAACAAGGCAAATCTCAACTACAAAAGGTGGCAACTTCATCAACCTCCTGCAAGGGAAATCAAACACAATATATCATTTGCCCCTACGTTTGACTGGACTATGACGTAATTACAGAGCTATAAACTCATGTGCATTCGTCAACTAAAAGACTTCATGTAATTTCAGGATTATATTACTTCCTCATAAATCTTCATTGATACATGAAAATTCATCAACTGCAGAAATCACAACTTTGCAATATCTTAAGTGAAGGTGAATCCAAAAATAACTTCCTCGCACACAGGGAAAGAGTCCAAAGTTTTAATATCATACAACCTATTTAGAAAGGGCAGTTTTTAAGGAACTTTCATTGTCAAGCTTGGAACCAGTCCCATTTTTTAAAGGAAAAAGGAAAGACTACAAATGCTTTCGCCAAATGAAACAAGTCCAAATGAAGGCCATAGATTGCTAAAAACAATCAGCATCTTGACATGGAAAAACCTTTCAATGAACAAAACTATGCCCTTAAACATTGCTGTCAGCCTGGGTTTTAACACCACCATTAAGCAGAAATGAATAAATAAATCATAGTATCACTAATTGGAATTTACATATATCCTAATTCTGGGCCGTGCTCTTAATGTGAAGGACCAATATTGTGCATGGTAACTATAAATGGTGCACATTTATCTCTAGTAACCAATCAGTATATGCAAATATCAAGCATGCTATTCATTGAACAAATTTATCTTAGACTCTTATCATCTCGTCCTTGTGTATTAGAGTCAATAACACCATTTTAACTCTGAAGTAAGTGATAATTCTAAATGGTGAAAGATATACTAAAAAGGACTGAAGGCATTGAGGAGTACACAAATGCAGGGTCGTCTATCTCATATTTTTTCCATACAGAAATATAACCAAAAGAAAAAGCAAACAAAGGACTGATATTCCACATTAATTAGCCATAACAAAGCTCATTTTGATTTATTTTTGTTATCTTAGATCCCTCCTTTCGTCTAGATAAATCAACTTCTTCCAAAGTATCACACACCATAGTCAATTCTATTAAGCAAACTCCAAAATTCACTACAAATTTGATGAGAAGAAACCCACATACTTTCTTTTTTTCAGCAACAATATGCACAAAACCCACAAAAAAAAAAAAAAAATGGAAATGGGCCTTTAAGTTTCCAATTATTCAAAATTCTGCTGCCTTTCAAAGGGAAAAATTATCTAATTTCCACAGTTCATACTTTGATTCTCATCTAATAACCCAAGCCAATATTAAAACAGAGAAATTCATAACTCGTTTATTGTTACAAACAAACCAACAAATAGCAAAAAAGACGAAAATATCAACTTCGAAACAGCCCTAATGAAAGGAAAAAGTCACCTCTACCTTCCCTAGTGTCATTAGTTTGTAAAGGCAAAACATTACTTTGACACACATCTCACGGAAAACTTAACAACCAAAGAAGTAACAAAACCAGACTATTCAAGCATCTAATAAAACGAAATTAAGAACATCATCTAAGCCCAGCCCCACCCCCCCCACCCCCCCCCCCCCCCCCCCCAAAAAAAAAAAAAAAAAAAGTAACTAGGGTTTAACAAAACCCTAAATAAATTAAACCTTGAAACGAAACGAAACGAAACAGTAACTGAAAGAGAAGGAAAAGGAGATAGAGAAAGTCACCCGTTATGGTGCCGTGAACAATGGTTCCGTTTTTAAGCTCAATCGAGACGGTCTCATTGTTCAACTTCATCAAGAACCTGTTCAATTTCAGATCGAACGATTAGCAACAAAAACAAATCATCATAATAGGAACAGAAAAAGGGAAAAACAATTGATGTCAGTGACCTGACGAGCTTCATTGTGACCAAAGCTAGGGCTTCCAATCAAAAACCGAAGACCACACTGCGAATATCAAAAAACGCAAAACCACAATATACCTATTTTTCACTTTTAAATTATTTCTCGGAACTCCCACACTTTGTATTTAATTATTTAGTAGCCTATATTACTTTCCTTTTAGTCCTTCGTCTATCAACTTTACAAAAAGCAAGCGTATCTTGGTTTTTTTTTTTTTTTGTTTACGATGAGAGAGATAATATTAAATAAGAATAAGATTTGAACATTTTACCTCTTAGAATTAAAAAAAGTATTCAATCATTTCGACACATACATATTTAATACACACTTATCATATATCTTATATATATTTTTTAATCTGATATTTATTAATTATTTAAATATATATATTTTTGATATTTTAACGTTTAAAATGCAAAAACACAACACTGTTTGTCTTAATAAAAAAATAAAAAAAGAAACGGTGCTATTTAAAAGGTCATGGTATTGAACTAAAATTTATATTTATTAAAATTTTCATTGATAACACAAGCTTCATTTCGAAAAAAAAAAAAAAAGTTACTTTGTTTATACATAATAATGAGTTAACAGTAAGTTTTGTTTAAAAAATATTTCTGCTGTGATTTATGAAAACCTTACTTAAAAAATTATTCTTTTTTTTTTCATTTTCAAATAATCAGACATAAATAAACAAAATTCTCAATTAGCACAGAGAAAAAGAACACAAACTTGAACAACTAAATTCACGAACTTCTCCACATTGGATTGATTCGACGCGATACAGAAAATTAGATAAATCAACAAATTTTATTAGGCATGTCACTAATTTTAACAAGAAGATGCCATTTATTTCATCAAAAGTGAGACGTAAATCTCATGGTTCTTACAACCAATCCCAGTTCTTCCATCAAAAAAAAAATCAAATCCCAGTTTGAAAGGGTATAGGTCTTCTATCGGGCCATGATTCAATCTTTTCGAAATAGTTAACCGGAACAGCACCATCAAAACCTTCAGTCAAAATCACCTTGTTTTCTGATATGTACAACTTCATTCCATCTGATTTTCACATATGGACAACACAAAACAAGATAGAAGGCATCAGTTTTCATCAAAATTACTTCAATATCATAGCAAAGAATATGAACATGCATTCAGCGAATTTGTTATCAGGTTTAAAATTGCATATAGCAATACCTTCCAAAGCTTTTTTGACATCAAGAAAGATCAAGACATTAACATCTCGCCTCATACCTGAAAAATAACAAATATTACAAATCATCGGAGGTGATGCATTATGTTTAACTTCACACCATGTCTGGATGACTTGTTGGTAACTAGATTATTCCTGAGTGAATGTGTCCGTGTTGAAGCTTATAAGAGTATCATTAAAATTAAATAAATAAATAAAACCTACCAATTTAATGGCATCATCTTTTTCCGAAATGAAAATTGAAAGAAACAAAAATCATGGAATCGTAAAAAAATAATTGAGAGAGAGATTTCCAAGAATATTTTACCACTAATTACTTCACCATCAGTGGGCAAGCCACATGAGAAGTGGACGTGCAGTCTTTTCATGCGCTTTAAACCTGACTCCAAGATTGATTCCAAATACTTCTTATAGGTTCCATGTACACACACTGCCACCACAAGGTACAAAATGCAGTGACATAATGCAATGTAAGATAGTAATGAAGTGCTGACTCGGAAGTATATAAGTATTGTACCTGTAATTTCTTCAGCTGAAATGATAGGCTTCAATAAGCTCTCAGTTTCAACTGCCTGCCCAGCATTTATAGGAACTTATTTCAAAAGAGTAGAAAAGGGACTGAGTAGTCACTAAATCCACAATCAAAAACTGTAACTCGATGGATAAAAAATGACCGTTTTGCAATCAGTTCTATCGACAAAATAAGCACCTAGAGAGATAAAGGGAACATAATAATTAAAGAAATTATATGAGGACAGATCACCGTTATTGTGTGGCCTTGATTTGCTCGTATTAAAAGCTCCCCATTTTCCTCCATGAGGCCAAACCGCTGCTTATTATCCCTCTTGACAACCTGACAAATCAGAATACATATGACTGAAAAAAAATATTCATTTCTGGTTCATCATCCTCCAAAACAAAGAGCTGATGAGCTTTTAAGGTTACAAGTAAACTTACAACAGCAACATTTTAAGCACTTGACTTGAACATGCCAAGAACACACATCCTTAATAGATAACATTTTACATATTACAATAGTTCGTATTGTAAATGCTTAAACAAAAGTCATTAAAACAGAAAAACAATAGCAAAAGAAAACATAATATTTAACTGACAAGTTCTACTCTCAGCACTTGCCAGTCACTGAAATCCCAGTCTTCTGCTTTCATTTGGTGAAGTACAGAACCAGCGTGCAGCATATGACTCAAATCAAAGTAGTTGATATACTAAGACACATCAACTCATAAATCAGTAAAATTAGGAATTCATGTGTCATCTGTCATCCACTCTCTCATTCAGCAAATTAGCTCCAAGCTAAACCAACACAAATTGTCATCCTTTCCACTCAACTTTAGTCAGTTTCTAGAAAAAAATGAAAGAAAGCATAGTCATTTTTGTTGCTCATCCTTTCACTTCATGGTAATATTCCAGTCATGGCCCTTTGATATGTAATAAACAAATGATGAAATTGTTGTGTCGTGATGTATCCCAATCATTCAGACTTCACCAATTGAGTAACTAAACTATCATAATACAAGTACTACAACAACAAGAAATTTCAAATAAAAATGAGCATTCTAAATTCCCTAAACATCAAACAAAGCCCTTACTAAGAAATATCACAGGCAATAATAGCTAAAGAAGTATGTTATTGAACCAACCTCCCTAATTTCCTCAATTGTGTGTGATCGTAATGGAATGTTGGCAAATGTTTTCATATTCAGCTTCAGTAATTCTTCAACTTTGACATATCCATCACTCCGCATATCCAAATTTAATTCAGAAGCCATGTGACGCAATATACGTGTCCTGAACATATTACCTAAACAAATCAATACGAGCAAAAGTATGTAACGGAAATAACAAACATGAGAATTGAGATATTTAAGTTCAATGTTGTCTTCATTTGGAATGGTCAGAAAATAAAGCTCCACTCAGCAAAGAATTACACCACCATTTGAAACCAAGCTCAGACACTTATATTTTTATTAAATACAATAGGTTGAAGAAGATACCAATCGCTTATATTACAATTTTCTACAAAAATCATTGTAATTGAAACAACATGATCAATAACATGCTCTAACAGACAACAATTATCAGAAATTAGTAACAGCAACACTTCACTAGTCATGTTTTTCATTAAAAACAAGAAGAACAAAAATGTTTACTTAAGTACTTCTAATTTTATCAATACAAGAAATTGAAAAACAAATGATGAAATGGAGATAAAATTTTAAAAATTGATCAACAAGAAGAACTATAGCAAAATCAATGTCCAAAATCATTGCTTACAAGAGACGACCAAGAGCATCAATCCTGTCTTTGCCTCCACCACTACCACCAGCACCACCACCCCGACGACGACTATTCATGTCCAAACCTCTTCCTCTACCACTACTGTCCACACAAAAAATTTGAAAACAGTCATCAAATCATCTTTTTTTTTTTGGTAATTTTAGGCAACAAATAAACAGTAATTAGAGAACAAAACGATACCTTCGAGTGGAACGCGAAAAGCAAGCGAAAGACGACGTCTGATTACGGCTGGTGTTGTCAATGAAACCTAGGGCACGGGACCTGGAGAGGAGAGACGAGGGAGTGGTGATAGGGACACGTGGAAGATAAACAAGGCAGTAGCATAGATTTCTAATGCTGCTGTTGCTCACGCAACTCCACATGGATCCAACTCTCTGCTTTGTTGACGACAAAGGAGCTGATCAACGGCCCAGTGATGACGTGTAATTCCAATACTTATACCCAAAACGCGAAGCTCAAGTGCGTTTCGGTGTCCAAAAATGCCTGCTTGTGAATAGTTTCGTTAAGGGAAATTACCAGCAAGAATCAATCCGATCGTGGAAGCACTTACGTTAAAATAGAGTCGACGTGGGTCAGCTGTGCAAGATTTTTCATTTCTATAATTACATGTATAGAAAGTGAATTTGATAATCGGGGGAAAATTAGGTATTGAATTGAACGCAATAATTGATATTTTAACTTTTTTTAATGATAATCCGAGTTAATGAATCGAGTTGGTATCAACACGAACATAATATAATTATTTTTTACACAACATAAATATAACACAATTAATAAAAGGGTTAGACTCCTTTAACACGAATACAACACGATTATATATGGATCAACATAGAAACAACACGACTAATTTATTTATTTGTGAGTTGTGCATTGAAAAATTTATTGACCCATTTATTAACACATTTAATAACTTGTTAATAATCCGTTTAATCATATTTAATATATTTCGATTTTAATATAGATCTAATAAAAAGTATAAATATATATAACATCTTCAATCCGCAAATACAATCCAAAACATTAAAAACCCTCTATTCATGCAACAGCCGAAACCTCAGATCCATAAGACCAAATACATCAAAATTTCAAAGAACCCACTCAGCAAACTCAAACAACCAAACAATCCGAAGGCAACCCACTTCGTTTCTCCACTTTAAACCACTAAATCACCACTAAACCCAAATCAATCATATCAATGATATATCAAAGATCTTATAACAGATTATGTGACAGGAAAATCCAGTATCACAATTCGTTGAGTGGATAAGCACCTGTATGAAGCTGCACTTTTCCTCGGTGGTACCTGCACAATTAACGTACAAATTAGTTTGATATCCTACTGGAAATGTAATCCATAACAACTTTCTAAGAATATAACCGAACGAACAACAAAATTTTAGTACAATCACAGAGTAAAAAATTAGCAACATCTACAATTATATAATTGCTATGAAAATTACATCACACTTACAAAAAACCGGCAAATCAGAGTATATAGCAAGGTCAAATTACAACTGTTGCGACAACCTACAATTACTGAGACATAATCAAAATAAGCCACACATTGCATCACTACAAATTCTCAAATTTTCAATTATTGAAACATAATTAAAATAACATAAAATTTAATAAATAAATGAGAAGATGAAGAAGTAGGAACCTTGGTTTTGGATAGGGTCTGAATGGAGAGGGTTCCGTGAAGATGGAGAGGGATCTTGAAGGAGAAGACGGGTCTGATTTGTCTGAACTGGTTAACAGTGAGTGAGTGAGTGTGGCTGTTGAAGGACAAAAATGAATGAATTTTCAATTTTCACTATATATACATAAAGTTCAAATTACATAAAAACCCTCTATATAAAATTATTTTTTTACCCATTATACTGGTTAATTCATGACACATTCCAAAAACCCAAACATAACACGATTATTAAACTGATTAAACGGATTGACCCATTTATTAACACAATCGATTTATGCTAAATCCTAACCTGTAATATTTATGTTGGATTCATATCGATCCTCCGTCGTATTATGATCCAAACTACCACCTCTATATTTTCCCAACAAGATTCAGTAAAAAGAAAAAATATATATATTAATTTTAGTTTTTACTTAGGTTACCCATTTTGCTTTTGAAATAAATTTTTGTTAAGAATAAAATAATTACGTCAGTATTAATATGTTCTTATTTTTCAATTGTTGGCGTATGATTCAATTGTAATGTTTTTACTTATGATAAGAAAAGGATATCTGGAGATATTAATTGTCCTTGTCTATTACTTTATTGCATTTTCTCTGTGGTTTAAAATAGATTCCTAACTTTTTAACATTTACAGCTTTAATACTATAATGAACCAAACAAAACAGTCCACTTGATACGAGCAGCCACTACTTCCATCATCAGGGAGAGAATGAAATAGCTAAAAATAGCATAGTGAACAACAATATGCTTAAGATTTTTAAAATCTCTTCCATGGTTTCTCCTTCCAACATGAAGTTGCAAAAATTACCATAAATATCATGATCTGGTTATTTTAAAAACCCTTGATAAAATTATCACATCATGACATTGTTCCAAATAATTTGGGTAATTTGGCCAAGATAATAGAAAATGTGGCAGGGTGAACAACTATAAATTAGTCCAATACATCAAAAATTTGTGCTTCCTAATTTAGATCACTCAATCTTCAAGCATAAAAGTTCTAACCAAAATAACATTCAATATGAAAAAAGTGGTTCTGCTCATCCAAGGGTACACTCAAGGAATCGCCTGAAGCTTGTGACCACCACCATATCTTTACCTAAGCCACAAGAGTGCTGGCAGTGGTTGATTCACTGCAAAAAGAAAACCATTTGATAAGTGCTTGGTGGGAGTACAACAGGATGTTTATTCATGGATGCACTAGAGATTCCAACTAGTATGTAATGAGATGGTGTCCTTGAACAACATTTCAATGAAAGGATATAAAATAGAACCTTTTTTAATGCAGAATACTTTAGCTCAAAATAACACAAGTAGGGCTAACTTATTGGTAACTGCTGAACCCACATCCGGTGTCCCAGACAGGCCATATGCCTTACAGATGCAAACTTATAGACAAATATCTGGCAAGAGAACATCATTGATTTCTGACTATAGACACATTAAAACCTGAAAAATTTACTACTTGTTGCTATCCTTCAACACTTGCATGGTATGACTCTCAACATTGTCACTAACAGGGAAACCTTCCATTAAGTCCAAACTTATTCACATAGAGTAGCAGCTTTCTTAATTTATAATGCATCTATAGTTAAACCTAAATTCATTAATCCTGTAAAATGTAAATAATTAAAAATCAAATGCAAGAGTACTTACTACTTCCATACAGGTGGAAGCTTCTTTGTCTTCTTGTAATAACGAGCAAGTCGGTGGATCCTGCTCTCAACCAAGATCAACCTAAACTTGGAGTCTTTGTCCTTGCGGTTCCTCTCCAAATGCTTCCTGATTGCGACAGCTTTCTTAATCAGATGATACAAGTCCTCAGGAATTTCTGGAGCAAGCCCTAATCACATATTGGAGGTGAAGAGGACTTCAGTTGACAACTCTTACTTCAAATCTAAAAGGAGAAACCAGTTAAGAAAGCCTCAAGCAAGACGTACCATGGGCCTTTAGTATGCGCAAAATCTTGCTCCCACTAACACTCTTCACCTGAGCAATCCCGTGAGAATCACGAAGAATAACACCAATCTGAGATGGTGTCAGACCCTTCTTGGCAAACTTGCAAATGTTGTCCTCTACCTGAAACACAAAGATTGAAAACAATTCAGACAAATTTAGGCACTAACAACATATGATACGGTGAAACTCAAGCGGGTTACAGTCATGCACAATGAACAGACCACGTATTCAAGTTATAACAGAACAACAACTATGTGTTCCATAAGCTCGACCGCATGTTCCCCAAGTCAAATTTTACCAAATGCCTTTCTAACCACTACTTAACCAACCCAGGAACCAGATAAGATCGTAAAAACTAACTAAACAGAAGTCACACATAGTTAGATTTCAATATCATTCACGATATAATGCGAAAAATTAACTTAATTAGGACAAAAAGATATATTCTTGTTTCAATTCATACAAAATAAAACCAAAATCATAAACTAAAATCCAACAAAATGAATCGCCTTAACTTTATATGTAACACTGAATCTCGTGTACCATTCCTTACAGTATTACACATAAATTATTTCACACACTTGGTTTCCGAAATGAAAATATAAAATGCAAATCAACAACACCAGCGAAGCATAAATTGGACAACAATAACACAAAAGTTGAAATAAATAAAAACAAAACTGAAGATCAATGTTATCATTAGAGTTTTCTTACATCCTGGGGAGAAATCTTGAGCCAACTCGGTGGGGTCCTCTTGTACGGGAGAGCTGAGGACGAAATACCCTTACTGATATTAAAAATAAAATAAAATTAAAAATTAATCAGATTTAACTCGATTTGTTTTAAATAAAATACGTCTTTGATAAAAAAAAATAAAGAGAAGGAGGAGAAGGAGACGAACGAACCCTCGACTGTGCATACGACCCATGGTGGCGGAGTAGGGTGTGTCACTGCCTCTCTAGGTGGTGCTGCTCCGATCTTCAAAGAAAACCCTAATATCGAAACTAAGGCTGACGCTACTAAGGTTTTTATTATCTTTGTTAATTGAATTTCGGCCCTTTATCTTGTGTCTATTTATCTTTTTGGTCCTCGAGAAATGATTATTTTCCTCATTGGGTCACAACTAGTGGGCATTTGGGTTTGGGCCGAAATTGGATCGAAATACCTATCCCATGCCCTGATTGCCATCATTAGGCCCAGAAAAACGCTAGGCCCATCATCTTTTTTGGGCCAATTAACTGTAGAATGTAGTGGCCCAATACAATGATCCATGCACAGCAAATTAACTGTAAAATGCAGTGGCCCAATACAATGATCCATTCACAGACATTAAAAAAAAATGAATATATTTACTCTTCTTTATTTTTTTGATACCCAAAACTAGTTATGGCATGTTGTATACTTTCAAAGAGTAATGCTAGGTTTTCTAAAAATTTATCCAAATTTATACTTAAATTATGTAATTGTCAACATCTTATAAATCATGAAATTATTAATAGAATTTTAATAATTCATATATCATATTATTTTGACATGAATTTTGATAACAAATTTGAGAAGTCTTGCGTTACTCTATTTTTAAAATAGAACTAATGCCTCCAAATAACTATTGACACAACACATAAGAGAAGTTTTTCCACACTTATAAATATTTGCCTTTCTGAATGTTTTATGTCATATTTAATATTTTAATAAATCATAGATCATTTTCCACTACAACTATAGAAGTGCAATGATATGAAGTAGCTGAATATATTTGCACAATTTTCTACACCCGTCTGTAGAATTTTCTATGATTATCTGGCACTTAAGAACCAAATTATACATGATGACTATGTTCGAAAGAAACTGATTTTGAGTATATACAAGAATGATACAAATGACTATTAATATTGTTTTTTGCGGGTGTCAATAAAATGTCATTAAATATTATTTCATGAATACACACACACACACATATATATATATATGTATATATTTTTTGAAGAATGACACATGACACATATCAAGAGCGGTCAAATCTCTGATTATTAAAGTACAACTGAAAAGGAAAAAGGATGTTCTGCTTGAGGTTTGGGGAAGTGCAATAATCTATTTTAGAAGGCTTTACATTACTGTCTTCAAAAGGCGAAAGAAAAACAAGAGCAAGGAAAGCATGAATCCTTTTCCCTATCTTCGATGGATTGCCTCTTTTCCATTTGACAGCGGTACGCATATAAGGTGTATAAATAGGATGACTAATCTCCTATTATATAAAAAGTTACTTACTACGTGCGTTCTACTTATAATTTTAAGTCATTCATAGTCATGAATAATTAAAATAAAAAAAAGTGTGTATACACTCAACTTATATGAATTATAAATTTTACTCTTACTCATTTATAAGTTTAAGTCATTCACAGTCATCGATTATTAAAATCAAAATAAATTTGTATATACTCAACTTATATGAATTATAAATTTTACTTTTATATCACTTATGAATATTGATACATGATATTTATGTATGTATATAAAAAAGATGCATAAATTATTATTTTTCCTTTTTTATTGAAGCAAGGAATATTTTCTATTCATCCAAGGTTAGATATTATATAAGTGAAAACACATAAAGATTGCGCTTGTCTGGTCAGCATGGTTTTGTTTTTGCTTCAATCTAGGTCGTTGTTGATGTTGGTGCATGACTCCCAAGTAGGGATGGTAAAAATACCCGATCCGATTCAAATCCAAAAAAATCCGATCTATTTGGGGCGGGTTTGGAGCTAAAAAAATTAACTTTAGAGCGGGTTTGGGGCCAAAGGACTGATCCGATCAGGTTACCGGGTCAAGAACGGGGCAAGCTTTTTTACCCCAACCCGCCCCATTAACCCGGCATATAAATATATATATATATATTAAAAAAAAACTAACAAGCAACAGCAGCCACTTCTCCCGTTCTCATATTCTCCATCTTGTCTGTTCCCCTATCATCAGTTTGTTCCCCTATTTTATTTGTACATATGTGTAGGGTTAGATAAAAAAACTCAACAAGTTGATTGTTATAAAGAAGATAGTGATGGTGATGGTGAAGGGCTAAATTATGATAATTATATATTACACTTTTAATATTATTTTGATGTATCATTAAAACTTATTAACTCAATTTTTTTTTTAGGTTATAGGTTCGTATTTGAAAGCATTGAGATAGATTTTTAGCATGGATTTTTGTAAGATTTTCGGTTATTTATTTATTTAGTATTTTTAATGAAACTTGATTATATTGTTGCTATTATTTTGACAT
The DNA here is from genome assembly GCA_019925255.1 of Litchi chinensis. Taxonomy (NCBI): domain Eukaryota; kingdom Viridiplantae; phylum Streptophyta; class Magnoliopsida; order Sapindales; family Sapindaceae; genus Litchi; species Litchi chinensis. Next base: position 2,216,381 of record CM034463.1, read on the forward strand.
TTATGACTATGTAGTATTAATATTTTGGATTGTGTAATGACATGTTATCATAAATGTAGTTAATCTTGTGATATTTGTTATTATTATTATTTTTTACATATTTGTTTTAGTTAAAAATTAAATCGGGTCAACGGATCGGACTCGGGGCAAGTCCCTCCAATTGGATTTGGGTTTGGGGTAGAAAGTAGTGACCCGTTTAGGGCAAGGGTTGGGTTTGGAGCATCCCTAAAAAATTTCGAATCGGGTTCGGAAATGACAAAACTCAATCCGATCCAATCCATTGCCATCCCTACTCCCAAGTACATTACAAAATTTAAATTGACATATGTCATGCTCTTATGGAAGAGAATCCAACCCATTAGCAAAACTCATTTGAACAGTTTCAATCAATTCAAATGGGCTTGTTTCCCTTTGAATTTCTTTAAATGTTAGAAAACAGAGATTTTGAAAAAAAAAAAAAAGAAAGAAAAGAAACTGTAAAAGTTGACAAAGATGGAGAGATAAATCTAACACTATTCAAATTCGAGCTGGGCAAATGAGCATTCCAGCTAAGAGAAGGAACTGTAACTGGTTAGGTTTCTTCAAACTAAAGGCTGTATAAATACCTATCATTTTATGCCAAGATTTGAAAGGCAAATAAAGGTCATGATTGCAAATTTTTAACAATTGAGTAGCCAATCCAATCATGTCTTGCCATCTACTCTTGTTTTCTATGGCATGCAAGGAAAAATATCCATATGGAGAAATAGGAAAACAATACAAGGGACAAAATTAGTACCAAACAAATAGGAATATGAGTGAAAATACAACAAAAATGGTTGAATTATTACACTATTTTCTTTCTGTTTATGACGTTCTCTGCCTTATTAAAACATTTTGGACAATAAAAGGAGAATTTTTTTTACCATAATATGACTACCGTGAGGTAATAGGACACGCAAGGGCGAGGCAGGTGAAATAACCCCACCAAAGTTTGTCTTCTTTGATATTTAAAAATTAATGGTTTGACAAGGTCTGGAAAATGGGACTTAATAATGCCTATTACAAGACAAACAATCATAAAAACTCAAGTTCACATGATGCCTAAAAATGGGTCCTTAATAATCATCATGGACAATCAGAGATTTCCAACGAATGGCACGAATTGATCGTGTCTGATCAAAGTATTCAAAATAAAACCGATAAAAGGATGGTAAGATCACACTAGATATAAAGAAAAGTTCACATGTGCAACTGTTGACGGTAGTAGGGCACATTTGGGTACAAATCAGTGGATTTTTCAATTTTCAATCTCCCTTTCTTAGCTGGTTTGTTTGGTTTGGTTTTAAAGTCGCCAGTTGCTGTCAAGGCTGCGACCATATTTGACTAGTACAAAGCAGCCATAATTTCACTACTCTGCATCATTCCCTATCAAAGAGGAATGATGCGAAAAAGCCCATCTTTATTTCTCGCATTCGAAGTATGGTATCATACTCTTTCTTGAAAGTGACAATCTCCTAACTCATTTCTGAATTTTTTATTTTTATATATTTTTTTCATAAAGTAAACATAATGAAAGACTTGAAAATAACAATTTTACACCTGTAGTATACTATAAGAAAGGAGTTTCATGATGGCTTCGTTAAATGTCTAGTTATAGTTATTGTTTTTGAGATTTATGAGTTTGAACATAAATTATACACGTGAAAGTCAACATTGTATATATCATGATTTGTTGTACAATTTATTAAATAGAATAATAAATTTACTAAAACGCATCAATTTTTTATTAAGAGAATGTATTCAATTTAAGATTTTATTAGAATGTAAAGGATTTTAAAAGTTTGGATATAATCAATCCAAATTTGAATGGATTTCATTGAAACTTAGGTGCATTTAATCTAAATTTATATGAAAATCATTAAAATCAGGTTTATTAAATTCATATTTGTATGAAATCTTATAAAACATAGATATATTTAAAAAGTTATTGACTTCATATATTTTATTTCAAACGATGGATTTAAATGAATTTTGATAAAATTTAAAATAATTTTTACAAATAAAAGTTTATAACAAACCTTACCATTCTCTTTAAGATTTTGTGAATTTTTTAAATAATTCCAACAAAACCAATATGAATTCCAGATTTTAGTGGATTTCTAATTCTAACAAAATCAATCAAGATTTTGCTGGATTTTTTAAAGAATTCTAATAAAATTAATATGAAGTTTATAAAATCTATAAATTTCATCCATATCTATTATTTAAAAAAAAATCATAAAACTCAAAAAAAAGCTCTAAATTAAATATATATTTTTAAAGAATTTTATAATTTTACTAGGATTTGTAAAACAATTAAGTTTATCGTGAGATGCATAAAATTAAACATAAAATTATAATATATATGCATATAAAATTCAACATCAACAATCAATATACATATTAACAATGGTCGATGTAACACATAATACTCATTGAATATTAAATTTATCTAAAACAGGATCAAAACCCGCAAAACATGTGGGGAAATCCAAATAAAGAAAATTCAAATTTTGAAGCATGCTAGGTGTACTGACACTGTGAAACGCACATACTGTATCAATAATTGCAGCAGAGATTTTCTCCTGTATTTTTTTTTTTTCTATTAAAAGTAATCAAATCAATCAAACACACCGCTTAAGATCCGCCAGCTTCCACAACAAACCCATCATCACGTGTTCGGACCCCCATACAAAAGTTGGGACCCCCCACCTTTGCAATGGTCATGATTTACTCTCTTTTAAACCATAGGGACCCACCCATTTTTTCAAAAATCCCCTACCTAACCCAAAAAACCGTATAACTGCAAAGCACCGTAAAATTTTAACCGGATAGAGAAAGAGAGAGAGAGAGAGAATCTGGACACTGTACTTTGTATTTAATACTTTTAACAAGCACTAACTCAAACCCAGTTTCGAAGTCATTCACGATCAGAAGTTACACAACTTCAAATCTCAGACCAGACACATTTTCCCACAGTTTCTCTCTGAGTTTCCTTCAGTTTCTCGCCAGCCAAACATGCCTCCCTTGCTCTACTTGCTTGCTCTTTTACTCTCTCTCTCTCACTGCTCCTTCTCTACACCTACTACAGAGGTCGACCTCCTCATGCAAATTAAAGACTCGTTGGACCCACAAAACCGGCTCTTGACTTCGTGGACTCCAAATGCCGACCCATGTAGCGGCGACTCCTTTGACGGTGTCGCGTGCAACGAGAATGGCCTGGTCGCTAACATATCTTTACAAGGGAAGGGTCTCTCCGGGAAGATACCGGCAGCTCTAGGTGGGCTCAAGAGCTTGACTGGGTTGTACCTCCACTTCAACGCCTTGTACGGAGAGATTCCAGTGGAGATTGCTAGCTTGAGTGAGCTCACTGACTTGTATCTTAACGTGAATAACCTCTCTGGAGAGATTCCTTCTCAGATTGGTAACATGACCAGTCTTCAAGGTTGGTTCTCTTTTATTTATTTATTCATTTTGTTTTTTAACTGGTTGATTTGAAGTATAAGCACTCTAAGTTGAGCTTAGTGAAGTTAAAAATTAAATTTTTATATATTTCATGATTTATTTGATTTGATTTTACTAGGAATAAATATTGTACATTGATTTTATTTATCAACTCGTCACATATAGGGTTACTGGGCCATTTTTTATGGATTTAGTTAGGGACCGCAGCTGGTTTGGTCCTGTCTACATAAACCAGTCAAAACCTTAGTTTAAATAAGTCAAAATCACAATCCAGTATGTTTTTTTTTTTTTTTGGCATTACAGTTTATGTAAATATTAGACAAGAAATTTAAACTCTGTACATTTCAAGTTTATTGGTGAATATAAGTTGTGAAATTGCACCGAGATTTAATGTGGTCTATTGTTTACAGTGGTACAGTTGTGTTACAACAAGTTGACTGGTAGCATACCGACACAGTTGGGATCCCTAAACAAGCTTAGTGTCCTTGCTTTGCAATATAATCAATTGACTGGTGCAATTCCTGCGAGTTTGGGGGATTTGGGGTTGTTGACAAGGTTGGATTTGAGCTTCAATAAGCTTTTTGGTTCAGTTCCTGTTAAATTGGCCAATGCTTCTAATCTGGAAGTTCTAGACATCCGCAACAATTCGCTCTCTGGCAACGTACCTTCAGGTAATATGGTCTTCATTGATGTGATCCTTCCTTTATATTACTGGCTTTCTCATTTACAATTATAGTGAAATGATTAATATTATTTTCTTGCTTCCTGTTGAATGGCAATGTAGTTCTTAAGAGACTGAACAGCGGATTTCAATACGAAAACAATGCACAGTTATGTGGGGCTGGCTTTTCTAACTTGAAAAATTGCATAGCATCTGATCGGACAGATCCGAATAGACCTGAGCCATTCAGACCTAACAGTCTTCCTACTAAGGATATTCCTGAGTCTGCAAATTTGCCATCTGATTGTAGGCAAAACCGTTGCTCAAGTCCATCCAAAAGTCCACTTACTGGGGTTGTTTTGGGGGTAGTTGGATTGTTCATTGCTTTGACTGTCACTGGACTCTTCACATTCACATGGTACCGTCGTCGGAAACAAAAAATTGGGAATGCTTTTGATAGCACAGATGGTCGTCTTAGCACTGATCAGGTGAAGGAAGTTTGCAGGAGAAGTGCCTCTCCTCTAATCAGTCTTGAATATTCAAATGGGTGGGATCCATTGGCTAAAGGTCAGATTGGAGATGGGTTTTCACAGGAAGTACTTGAGAGCTTTATGTTTAATTTAGAAGAGGTGGAGCGTGCAACGCAATGCTTCTCGGAGATGAATTTGTTGGGAAGGAGTAACTTCTCTGCCATCTACAAGGGGATCCTGAGAGATGGGTCGATTGTAGCTATAAAGTGCATTGCCAAGACAAGTTGCAAGTCTGATGAAGCAGAGTTTTTGAAGGGGTTGAAGATATTGACATCAGTGAAACATGAAAATCTTGTGAGGTTGCGAGGTTTTTGCTGTTCAAAAGGCAGAGGCGAGTGCTTCCTCATCTATGATTTTGTCCCCAATGGAAGCCTGTTGCAGTATCTAGATGTCAAGGATGGCAGTGAAAAGGTCCTGGAATGGTCTACCAGAATTTCTATCATAAATGGCATTGCCAAAGGTTCGTTTTTTTCTTGCTAATGGATGTTAAGGAAATTGTTCTATTTCATTTCTGTTTTGTCCTAAGAATTCCCCGTATGCACTGATCTACTCTGTGTTTACTGAGGTTTTTGGTCTCTTTCTTATCAGGTATTGGGTATTTACATGGAAGGAAACCTGGTTTAGTTCACCAGAATCTATCAGCGGAGAAGGTGCTCATTGACAGACGATATAACCCCTTTCTTTCAGATTCGGGCCTGCACAAACTTCTAGCAGATGACATTGTCTTCTCCATGCTCAAAGCCAGTGCTGCAATGGGATACCTAGCTCCCGAATACACCACTACTGGCCGATTTACTGAAAAGAGCGATATATATGCATTTGGCATGATTGTATTTCAGATTCTCAGTGGAAAGCGAAATGTCACCCACCTGACCCGCCTTGCAGCAGAGTCATCCAAAGTTGAAGATCTTGTCGACACAAATCTAAAGGGAAAGTTTTCAGAATCTGAGGCAGCTAAACTTGGGCGAATTGCGCTGCTTTGCACCCATGAATCTTCTAGCTACAGACCATCCATTGAAACCATAATGCTGGAACTGAGTGGTTTGGTTGGCAGTTCTTGACTATGATATGGAGTTACTGCCTCAATTTTCAACTACCAAGAGGCGAATTTGCGCAAATCACTAACTAGTAACTGAATGTCGAACATCTCGTGACTAATGTTTATGTAAAGCAAAGTCCTTTCTTCTCGAGGGCATTTGTTGTTGTGTAATATCGTGAACTGGTGTATTGTAATTTGATGGTAGAGGGCCAAAGTGTTGTTATATTGGCCCCTTCATTGTATTAATTGAAGTTTAGCCAAGTAACAAGTTGGCTTTCTTCCAGGACAACTGGAGTTTTTATGCAATTTTAATGTCTAATGTAAAAATCTCTCGTCTCACTATCACATCAAGAAAGAGAAAAAGGAAGAACCCTTTTACACGAATTGATAATGACTGAAGAATCTCTCTACACTAGGTGCTTTGGTTCATGCGACGGCAACACACCAAAATTGGTCACGTCACGAAAATTTGTAATGATAGCTGCATTCCAACTGGCATACACAAATTAATAACTTGAACTGCAAACCACATTGGTTGGTTTTTAACATATTGCATGATAATGCGTGTAAAGCGTGCACGAGAGGGCAATGACTTCATAATCTATTACACACACACACCCCCTATGTCAAAAAGAAAGGTTTTCACTAAAGAAAGTTTGGCTGTATTGCTTCTTTGGGTGCCTGTGAACAATTTTTGTCTTTTTTACCTCTTAGCCTCTTCCTTTTGTCTTGTCAGTAACTTGCAATTATTTTCTTCTTTTCCCTTCTTTTTTTTCACCCTGGTTAAAATGTTACCCCTATTTAACAGAGACACATTTGTATACGTGTGTGTATGGAGTAAATCAAACATGGTTTACACAAAGAATCAACCTGCATTTCGTATTCTATACAAATGACTAGTAACCTTTTAACCCAGCTACAAGGGGTGACCAGTGAACCGGTCGTGTCCCCAAATTATTCAACGTAGAATAGATCTCTCCAACTTGGAGATGAGACTTATCTTGCACGAAAAATTCATGCACGATTCCTTCAAGTTCGATCCAACTGCAACCAGGAATTTTTTTTAGATTTCTTTCTTTCATCATTGTCCTAACCCGTCGAACATCAGTCCACATACTATGACCAGCAAACATATTAGATAGAAGCACATAAGAACTTGAATGACTGGAATCCATTCCGATGAGACGCTCTGCCACAGGCTCACCAACATTTAAGTTATCATGATTTTTACAAGCACTAAGCAAGGTCCTCCAAATAACATCATTTGGCTCAATGGGCATGTCCTCAATAAAATTTCTAGCTTCTTCTATGTGCCCTGCCCGACCAAGAATGTCAACCATGCATCCGTAATGTTGCAGCTTAGGCTCTAACTTGTGAATTCTTCTCATAAGCTCGAAACACAAGAGACCTTCCTTCATCAAGCCAGCATGGCTACAAGCATTCAACACTCCAATGAATGTAATATCATCCGGTTCTATGGAAAGCCTCTCCATCTCCATGAGCAAATCAAATGCCAATTCACCTAAGCCATGAACGGCCAATCCATTGATCATAGCATTCCAATGATCAACATTTTTCCCCTTTATATCCTCAAAAACTGATATAGCATCCTCTATACTCCCACACTTAGTGTACATGTCAATAAGAGCAACACCATGTTTTCCATCCAAAGGAAACTCATTCTTCACAAGACAGCAATGTATACCCATTCCTTTATCAATATGTCCTAATTGTGCAATTGCTGAAAGAACAATCAACAACGAGGCATCATCAGGGCACAAATCACTTTCACATTGCATATCATGAAAAACATCTAAAGCTTCCTTGCAATACCCATTTTTAATATAACCAACCATCATAGCATTACACGCAATAACATCCCTCTCGGGCATCCTATCAAACAAAGCCCTAGCAAGATCAATCCTACCTAATTTTGCGTACCCATCGATCATATTACCCCAACTGACCACATCCCTTTTTGGCATCTGATCAAACAAAGCCTGCGCATCCTCCATCTTTGCGCACTTAACACACCCATCAATCATCGAATTCCACGAAATCAAGTCTCTTTCAGGCATTTTCTCAAACAGCTCCCAAGCAGACTCGATCCCATCTCTCAATTGCGCATAACCGCTGATCATTGAATTCCAAGATATCAAATTCTTCTCTTTTATCGACATACAATCAAACAATTCACGAGCTAGAGCAATTTCACCATACTTAACATACCCACCAATCATAGAATTAAACGTAACCGAGTCTCTAATTGGCATTTTATCAAACAGTTGACGTGCAAGCTCGAGACACCCGCATCTCAAGTACAAAGCAATCAAACAGTTCTGCAAAAACAAATCAGACCCAGATTCCATTTTCCTCAACAGACCATGAATCTGCATTCCTTCTCGAACCAAACCCACCCGAGAACAAGCTTTCAAAACCAAAGAAAAAGAGAACTTGTCAACACAAACCCCGTTTTCAAGCATCAAACAGAACAAAATCAAAGCTTGTTTTGGTTCAAGTCCATGAGAATACGATTTGATAACAGCATTCCAAAGATAAGGGTCCTCTTTTTTTATACAGATTCGAAACACGTGACGTGCAAAGAAAACATAACGAGCGAATTCGACAAGCGGCGTGTACTGTGAAGAAGAGAGAGTAGTTATGATTTTGGAAGTGAAGGTTGTGTTTTTGATGAATCCACTGGTTATCATTCGCGCATGGATTTGGTTCACGTCGTTCAGAGTTTTGCTTTTTTGGAGAAGTAAAAGAGTTTGGTGTGTCGAGTTCCATGGTTGGTTTGAATTCGCATAGACAACGAGCATCAATGTGGCTTGTTTTTTTGCTATTTCTTGAATCAACTGCTAACAATGGTCAGCTTCTGAGATAGAGCTCTACAACAGATCTTTTTTAGCGGGTACGAAGCGCGCGTGATTCTGCGAGTGAGTGGTGTAGAATTTTGGGCCTAAATGCTAACACCGGTCGGACCAATAGTACTATGAATGAGGACCGGTCCGAGCTATGTTTACGGGCCTGGAGAGGTCCAAGAAAAGTCGATTGCATTTCATCTTCGTATTTTGATTTTTGAATAGTCTTTTAATTGTATGATTAAAAAAAAAAAAAAAAGTCTTTTAATTGTTTGTTAGAATTGGATTATAATATAATGAAAAACTCAACATGGTTTAAATCGATTGACTCGAAAGCTTAGAACAGCAGCCCATGGCTCAATAAAGTTCATATTAATTTACCTAAAAAGGATCCTAAACCAGACAAAAGGCTTTTAACTAGTGGTAAGA